>CALNXI010001219.1:129372-144502 GCA_942486025.1 Porites evermanni
TTAGAAATAACGGGAAGACGTGAGTATTACTAAGTACGGTTACCAAATTGAGGTTGTCGCGGTCACATTCGATTCCGGAGCGCTCACGAAGAGCTAATCGATTGTATTTCCTTTTTATGAATAGCGCCCGAATGTTAGTTTTAGTGTACTCATGTCCTTTGTTTATTTTCAAAAAAAAAGAAAAAAAGAGTCAGTCTTGTTGTACAGCAAAGGAGAACCTCGACCTTGTTTGCGAAGAGAAACAGTTTATTTTGAATTGTTGCACTGTAGATGAATTTTTAGTTCAGATGAAACAGTAAGAGCATTTACGAAATGGTCGAGGGATTTTAGCGCACGCTTAGCGAAGTACATGAAGCGAGAAAAGTCTTCTGTCATAGTAACTTTAAGAATTCTACTTTGATCATTAGAACAAATCAGACTGTTATTTTCGTTCGCGTAAAATTTCTGCTTTGTTTGTTTTTTCCTTTTTGGTTTTGCAACTAATTTGATATTAATTTTCCGCCGAGCATCCGCTTCACATTTGTATGGGAGTCCCCCTCCTGGTTTGCAAGCCCTTTCCTTTTCACAGCACTTATCGACTTCAACACTTATCGACACTTAGCTTTGTAACAATTTACTAGTACAGGATAAAAAGTTGAAACAATCTCTACAGCATGGTAGTTCAGTTTACCACAACGATTCGAGAGAACTTATTCCGTAGCTTTGAACTGATTTACAGAAGCTCAGCGGTTAAGAAATGTCATCCACAGCCGAACTCAAAAGGCAAACTGACGAGTAGACCACCTTTGAGTACCTCTAGGTATATTATCCTGATTTAAATCGTGGCCACACTTAATCACGGACTCGAATAAGTCAGAAACCACTTTCGAAAAAAAAATACTATAGGAAAGTTTCTTCAACGCCTAGCTTTAATTTGAATGAACACGCTTCTCAGTTCTCTATGAGAATTCCATCTACTAAGTGACTTAACCATGAAGGCATGAGTGCAATGGATAAACATCAAAAAATTACTGTAACTGTTGATATCACTAGCTTTGTTCAAGCTTAAGAACTGAACTTCACCCTTTGAAGAATTTGACATGGAGGTTCTTTTCGATTTTTCTGGAAGTTGACTAAGTTTTAACGGAAAGAATTTTTCTGGTTCAGTTAAACATGGTATTAGTAAATGCATGACGTTTTTATGTTGCATGATTAGCGAAACATAGAATATATCTGTTTAATTAAAGTACAGGGGGCAATAAAAATTAAATATATGAGGCAAGCTATCTGAGATTAAAATAAATTTGCCGTCAGACTTAAAAAAGCTTTTGTATTAACTTTCAATACCATATTTAAGTTCTGTTGCCAGTTTTTCAAGGTGGATATCACTATCTACTAGATATTACCATCCAGGGGATAAGTATTAGGAAACCAAATGTGTTATCCACCGGATTCATCCACCTTTGAACAACTTTATTTTAGGTTTTGTTTCATTGTAATTTCGAAAGTACCGCTTTTAACTTTTCGGTACTCTTTTATAGAACAGTGAACGTTCCATATTTTTCAATTTTAAATCCACGGACATTATTACAAATGTGAATTTAATATTTTCGTGCAATAGAAAGTGTGGGATCGTTAAATTCGATGGAATTCGTACTGTAGGGTCTAACACTTAATGTACTTGTAACGTACAGCTAAGTAGATATTAGGGTGTTATTATTTAAATTTTTAAGAGTTATTACGAAAGTTCTAAATCTTTATTTACTCATGGAAATAAGGTTATATTGATTATCTTTTTCTCTGAACCACGAAGCAGTTACCTCAGTCAGTCCAACCGCGGTTTTGCCCTAAAGGAATTTCCTTGTTTCATTTGGAATAATACAATCCTTTTAGGCGGAAATTTCTAGGAATTTTTGCAGGTATATAATAGGAAACACTTTTTGAGTGAAAAATTTGAAAATAATTAAGAGAAAGACATCTAAAGAAAAAAGACAAAAAGTTTATTACGATGTCGAGTTTGCTTTGTTAAGAACTTTGATGGCTCGAGAGGTTTTTATTTTGTATCATGATAAACCAGTTTGCAGTGGAATCCTTAATTGTGGTGACCCTTCAGTTAAGAACATCCGATTCTTGCCGTGAGAAGTGTTTGTAACTGTGGAGTCTGCGGATAAATTCTAAAGTAGGACTATTCTAGTAAACTTGAATCAAAACAGAAGTAATCTTCAAGTTAAACAACGAAATTGGTTAAGCTTTATTATTGATAATCAGCTTTGCTTAACAGTGCAAGACGGTTAAATCGCGAGCTACAAAGTAGATCCGGATTGCATTAAAGACGATTGCTCGATCGCGGTGGCACTTGTAAGCCTGTTAAACAAACTACATTTTGCAGCTTTTTTTCTTAATCGCGCTGAAAGTGACTGCATCCAGAAGAAGGTAAAACAATAATATTAATTTAATTAACGGTCTACGAGTTAAAATAATGCACATGTACATTCTGCTATCCTAACTAGCAGACTGGCCATTCGTGTGTAGGAAGTAGTTTATGTCGTTCCCGAATTACTGGGATCTATAATAACCTTATGGCTTTGTGTGTTTTCTTTAGTTACCAAGGGTACGACAGGTTTCTCCTTTGTTTTTGGAAAATTGCTATGGATAGGGTTTATATATACTTTATCACAAAGCATATAAAATATCCATAATTTTATATTTGGTATGTGTAAAATAACATCAAAATAAATTTCGATATCAGAAAATGCTTTGAATAACGTTTATACAGCCAACGCTCTAAAGCCTTTGGCAATTCGATAAAGTGCTCGTAACTAGAGTTGGTCCTTTAAGCTATCCCGCGAAAGGCTCTTTCTTGATATATATTTTTTTCGGGCTAAAAAAGGAATTGCTAAACTGATTTACATTGTGAAGAGATCATTGCATTCATTTCATAGCCCATAACTGACTCGTAAAGTCTTGTTGAAATGTTAATTCAGCGTCAGTTTTAGCCTGCGACTCCCTCTTTTCGGCGAAAATTTATTATATCATTAGGGAAAGTCATATTACGGTAAAAGTGTTCATGTAGTGTGTACTTTTTACTAATTCGTGTTGACTAATCGAGTGGCCGCTTTCGGGAGCTTAGAAATAAAGGGAAGACGTGAGTATTACTAAGTAGTTACCAAATTGAGGTTGTCACGGTCACATTCGATTCCGGAGCGCTCACGAAGAGCTAATCGATTGTATTTCCTTTTTATGAAGAGCGCCCTAATGCTAGTTTTAGTGTACTCATGTCCTTTGTTTATTTTCAAAAAAAAGAAAGAAAGAGTCAGTCTTGTTGTGTCAGAGCAAAGGAGAACCTCGACCTTGGGAAGAGAAACAGTTCATTTTGAATCGTTGCTCTGTACAATGGATTTTAAGTTCAAATGACACAGTAAGAGAATTTACGACATGGTCGAGGGATTTTACAGCGCGTTTAGCGAAGTGAAGCGAGAAAAGTCTTCTGTCATGATAGTAAATTTATGAATTCTACGTTGATCACTAGAAATAATCAGACTGTTATTTCCGTTTGGCGTAAAATTTCTGCTTTGTTTGTTTTTTCCTTTTTGGTTTTGCAACTAATTTGATTGTAATTTTCCGACAAGCATCCCCTTCACTTTTGTATGGGAGTCCCCCTCTAAGTTTGCCAGCCCCTTCCTTTCCACAGCACTTATCGACTTTTAAAAAAACACTCATCGACACTTAGCTTAAAAATTTACTAGCACACGATAACTAGTAACTAGTTTACCACAACGATTCGAGAGAACTTATTCCGTAGCTTTCAACTGAATTAGAGAAGGTCAATACAATCAAAATGATAGGAATTCTTTTGAACGTTGTGCACTTTCAGGTCCACAAAAACATATAACAAAGGAGTCTGACGGGTTTCATAACCATTCCACTCAATTAACTATGCTCCAACGGATAAACCACCTTTAAGTACTGCTAGGCATATTTTTCTGATTTAAATCGTGGTCACACTTAATCACGGACTCGAATAAGTCAGAAACCACTTTCGAAAAAAAAAATACTACAACGGAAAGTTTCTTCAACGCCTAGCTTTACTGGCTTAACCATGAAGCCATGAATGCAATGGAAAAACATTAAAATTACGGTAACCGTTGGGATAAACTTTGGTCAAGTTTAAAATAAGAACTTCACCTTCTGAAGAATATTACAGGGAGGTTCTTTTGGATTTTTCTTGAAGCTGACCAACGTTTTTACGAACTTCATTTGTTTGAACCACATTTTTACCGTAAAGGAATTTTGCATGTTGAATTAAACAAGGTATTAATATTTAAATGCATGACGTTTTTTAGTCGCATGACGCTTGAACATAATGGCGAAACATAAAATATATCTTAATTAAAGTACAGGACTCAATAAAAATTAAATATATGAGACAAGCTATAGAGGTTAAAAGTTGTCGTCAGAGTTAATACATTTTGCAGTTTTTTGCGATCGCGTAATTAAGTTCTGCTGTCAGTTGTTAAAAGGTGGATAGCGCTATCTGCTAGATAAATAACTATCCAGCGAATAAGTATTAGGAAAACCAATTGCGTTGTCCACTGGATAGTGATTTATCGGGTGAATAGGGCACCTCATGAACAACTGGGGCCTGAACTTTATTTTAGGACATGTTCATTGTAATTACGAAAGTACCGCTTTTTAAACTATTCGGATCTATTTTGTAGAAAAGTGAAGTCAGTGAACGTTCCATATTTTTCAATTTGAAACCCACGTCATGATTAAAAATGTGAATTTAAAATTTTCTTATAATAGTAAATGTGGGATCATTAAATTCGATGGAATTCGTACTGTAGGGTCTAAAGTAACTCTTAACGTACTTGAAACATACAGCTAAGCAGATATTAAACAATTATTGGATAAAGTTTTTGTTATATCCGGAATAATCAAGGTCGAGGTTAAGTGTTATCAGCCTAACCGAAGGCCGAGGCTGATAACACTTACCGAGACCTTGATTATTTAGGATATCACAAAAACCTAATCTAATAATTGTTTTATTATACATTGTTTGGAAAAAAATAACGACGAACACACCGTCGCAAGGAACCTGAATTGATAATGTTATTGGCAATCATGCATTGCGCGCGCAACCTAGAGATTAGTCAGTTATCTTGCAGATAACTTTGCGTTGATTTTCCAAAATTAGCGGTAGGCTCTTAGCCAATGGGAAGACAGATAGCGAGTACAATGTATAATAATAGATTGTTATTATTTAAATTTTTTAAAGTAATTACAAAAGTTCTAAATTTTTCTTTTCTTCTGAAAAAAAGTTATTTTGATTATCTATTTCTCTGAACCACGAAGCAATTACCTCGGTCAGTCCAACCGCGATTTTGCCGTGAAGGAATTTTCTTGTTTCATTTGAAATAATACATCCTTATAGGCGGAAATCGCTAGGAATTTTTGCACGTAGATAGTAGAAAACACTTTTTGAGTGAAAATATTTGACAATAATTAAGAGAAAAACATCTTAAGAGAAAAGACAAAAAGTTTACTAAGATGTCGAGTTTCTTAGTTAAGAACTTTGATGGCTCGAGAGGTTTTTATTTAGTACATAAATCAGTTTGTAGTGGAATGCTTGATTGTGGTGACCCTTCAGTTAAGAATATCTGATTCTTTCTGTAAGAAGTGTTTGTAACTGTGGAGTCTGCGGATAAATTCTAAAGTGGGAATATTCTAGTAAACTTGAATGAAAACAGAAGTTAATCTTGAAGTTAAACAACTAAATTTGTTAAGCATAATTATTGATAATCAGCTTTGCTTAACAGTGCAAGACGGTTACATCGCGAGCTACAATTATAGATCGATTGCATCAAAAACGATAAATTTGATTAACGGTCTACGAGTATTTAATGCACATGTACACTCTGCTATCCTAACGAGCAGACCGAATATTAATGTGCATGAAGCAGTTTAAGTCGTTCTCGAATTGCTGGGATCTACAGTATTATAACCTTATAACCTCGTGTGCTTTCTTATTACCAAAGTATACCGCACAGGGTCCTCCTTTGTTTTTGGAAAATTGCTATGGATAAGTTTTATATATACTTTATCGTAAAGTATGTAAAATATCTATAATTTTACATTAGTATATGTAAAATATAACATCAAAATAAATTTCGATATCAGAAAACTACTTTGAATAACGATTATACAGTTAACACTCTAAAGCCTTCGGAAATTCGATGAAGTGCTCGTAACTAGAGTTGGTCCTTTAACAGTGCAACATTCTCTCTTCAATTTTTTTTTTTCGGGCTAAAAAAGGAGTTGCTAAACTGATTTTACATTGTGAAGAGATCATTGCATTCATTTCATAGCACAAAACTCACTCGTAAAGTCTTGTTGAAATGTTAATTCAGGGTCAGTTTTAGCCTCCTTCTTCTTGAATATATCAGTAGAGAAAGTCATATTACGGTGAAAGTGTTCAAGTACTGTGTACTTTTTACTAATCCGTGTTGAATAATCGAGTGGCTGCTTTCGGGAGCTTAGAAATAAAAGGAAGACAAATAAGTAGTTACCAAATTGAGGTTTATTATCGCGGTCACATTCCGGAGCGCTCACGAAGAGCTTCGATTGTATTTCCTTATTATGAATAGAGCCCGAATAGGTTTTAATATGTGTATGTCCTTTTTTTTTTATTTTCAAAAAAGAAAGAAAGAAAGAAAGAGTCAGTCTTATTGTTGTAGAGCAAAGGAGAACCTCGACCTTAGGAAGAGAAACAGTTTATTTTGAATCGTTGCAATCAACAATGGATTTTAAGTTCAGATGAACTCAGTAAGAGCATTTATGACATGGTCGAGAGATTTTAGCGCACGTTTAAAGAAGTGAAGCGAGAAAAGTCTTCTGTCAAAGTAACTTTATGAATTCTACTTTGATCATTAGAAAAATGAGGCTGTTATTTCAGCTTCGCTTAAAATTTTCTGCTGTGGTTTTGGTCTTTCCTTTTCGTTTTGCAATAGTTTAGTTCTTCCCTTAAAGTTAAATGAGCCATGGGATGGTCAAATGCCCGTGGCTGTTGTACTTAAGTTTGTGAATAATAACTGGATGTGATGTCAAAACCACTTAGTGATAATACGGCTAAATACGCAATAGAAAATATAATGATTTGAGATATGACTAACTTCCTGTTTGGTGATATAAAAGCCGTCTGCAACAAAGTCAAACCTTCAGTTGAATGACGCTTGCGGACCAGAGATCACCTCACTAAGCAGACAGTGTCTCTTTCGCAAACTCGCCATGAAAGTGTGCAGTTTTCTCGCTACATTTTCTCTGGCCATTTTTATGGCGAACGCTCTTACTACTGAAGAGCATGTCAGGACAATGTTCCGCCCGGAACACAGGGTCCATCTGCCGGAGCCAGGGATGTTAAACCTGCAAGAAGACGATTCGTCTGCGCTTGTTTCAAAGCTCACTACTCAGCAAGGCGACGAATCCACAAAGTGCTTGGCCCTCTGTGAACCAAAGTGCGATAAACTTAATGTGCCATACTATTTGCAGGTAATGTCAGCGTTCTGTTAAAGTGATTTTTGAGTTTAAAAAACAGGCTGAAAGCACAAGTAAACAGCTCTCACGTTTCGGCCCATATTTCTTTTAGTCATAAGTTGCCTTGAAGATGAACAAAGAACATTTTTGCAACTAAAGTACAAAAGAACAGAAAGTTTACGACTGCTCGGATTTGAATGCATCTTTATTCTGTTTTTAATATTACCTTCAATGACATTAATTTCCGTTTTCCTTTACAGAAAAACGAAAGCTTCTTCCAATATGAGCAAACTCCTATAAACTGCGTGTTGGCGTCTACAGTTGTTTTCTCCTACAAGCACCGATGCAAGTGGCTGTGTTTGTACCTCTTTGACTGCTGCCGAGCCTGTAATGCCAAATATGCTAAATGCTACAATCTACTCCGCTTTTGGAAAGGCGGCCCAGCATTCTGCTATCGAAAGAGTTACCTCTGTATGTGCACATGTTTGGGCAAGCACCACCCCCCAGAGAATTATAAGAGCTTTCCACCGATCAGCAAGGGATAGAGATCGAAAGAGACAATTAAAAAGACCAATAGAACTCTGTAGCGTTTTAAACTAGCCCTTGTCAAAGAGTTCGTCAGTCATCTGCTGTAATTTTGTAGCTTTTTTGCGCATTCCTGTTTCTGAACTCAAAAGAGCTTTCTTGTTGTATGAGATAAAATATACACGAAATAAAAAGTACAAGTTAAACTTAAGACTTGTTTGTGGTGCTAATTTGGGTCGTTTCCCTTGACTGGAGGATCAAATATTATCACCTCAGCTTCTTTCAAGATGGTTATCTATTTTATTATCCCAAATCTGCAAAAATTATCTCATTTTCTTAGATATGTCGTCTGTTTTTGTGTACCATCAGAAATTACAAAACCCTATCTTGCGCCGATTATATAAAACTCTTTTCTCGCAATTTAAAACTCCGATCGACTTAATGTCAAACAATAACTAGAGAGGAAAAACAAAAGCGGTCAAGATAATTTCCTACTCTAGATAAAGTCTTACACAGATCGAAAAAGGTTTAAGTAGTTGTACAAAATTGAAGTCACAGTGGCAGTCATCAGTGACTGTGTTTCGAAGACATTCTTTTCTGCAAATTGTATTTTTAGTTCTTCTCAGCGAAGAATTTGTTGAGGTTACTTACAAGGTTTCGCAACTTCTAGTAAACTTCACATTGCGTAGCCTTCATATCCAATGACTATCAAGTGAAAGATAAAAAATAATATTAATAACTATAATTATTATTATAATAATCATGCAAACTGAAAAGACCATTAGACTTATTTGAATTCAAGAAAGGAAACAATTCGTAAGTAAATTCAATATAGCAAAAGCATGATACTATACTGATAAGATATTGAATTGCCTCATTCGCTTTATGGCTCAGAGACAGTTTTATTATAAAATAGGAACGCATTTACGTCTTAACCAAACCGGAAAATTGTCCTTATCCCTGCCTTCTGCTATAGAAATCCTACCAAATGATGGTTAGTTTCGATAACATTTAATTACTGGACGGGACACAATATCTGTTTATTAATAAATGTCTTTGGCAAGAAAGTTGATTCTAACCAAAATAGATTTCATTAATTATAAATGGCAATGAAAAATCACTAAGTAAACTCAAAGATGAATTATATGTAACCGACTCCCTTGTATATGTTTTAAAGGAAAGTGAACGCCTCATTGATTGAAATGTACGTGATTTTACTGTAGTCCGTTTCGTGGTTTTTACGGTCTTGCGACATACTTGTCTACCGTAATTAAATATATAGGTAGTCAAAAAGAGTCGCATAGACATGACTATGCATCTCAATTATATATACGTTGATAGGAAAGAGTTTTGATGACCATCCTCCCCGGCGTCAATCCGGCTTGCAGTTGGACAAATTAAGAACAATTATAATAATTAAACCCTTTCACTAATTATAACAAAAACGGTAGAAACTTGCTTGTTTTACGCAAATGACACGAAAAAAGAAAAATATCAGCCGGGGGACAGAAACGTATCTTTCTAGATTGTATGTAACCTGCACTTTTTAGCGTTAAGGTATACGTAATTGTAAAAACAGCATAGCTAGTATCTTATTGTCTAAAAAAGATGTCTAGCTTGCAATTCATTTAACGGGGAAAGTTATGCAAGAATATGACTCTTATTTTTCATAGAAGTGAGCTCGTTAATGAACTTAGTTCATCATTCATTAGTTTTCTTAGCATAGTATAAATGCGAAAAAATAAAAAAAAATCCATTCAACTGCGTCGAGTTTTGTGGTACGTATGCTCGAGTAATTGCGGGAAGTTAAAGGTTTCTTAGCATTGCACTTTCAAGTGTACTTTCAAAATGGGCTGTTCCGATGAGGGAACCAAGGCCAAACGAAACTAACCTAAACAGGAAAAAATTCCAGCGAACAAAGAACCAGAAAGAGCTACGTGAGAGTGATCGTAATAACACTTTAACAGCTTAACATTTACGTATTATGAATATTAAGAAGTTTAATTAAAGTTCTTAACAAATCATTTGCTAGAAGCAAAGAGTGGACCGTTTCGATTTCCGCTCTCTTGATATAAAAGGTTTTTACATACCCAATACACATTCAGTCAGACCAGCAAGGACAGCAGTTTGAGCTGACGAGGTACGCACAGATTCTCAGTCCCCTCCGTTGGCTTTCCATTGAACATGAAGTCCGGCTATTTGGTTGCCTGCTTTGTCGCTGTGGCATTGACTACTATTGCCACCCAAGGAGACGCACAGAATTCGACAAATCCTCCACCACCCCCTGAGAATTCGACAAATCCTGCTCCAGCGCAACAGAGTCTAGTAAGGCCCGTCCTTCCGCACCCACACGGCTGTGATTGTAAAGGTGAATGCAAGAAACTTCGTCATGGTCAAGTTCCGTACAAACTCGCGGTAAGTAAAAAAAAAAAAAAAACTAGTGGCAAGACTTCAAACTTTGAGATAAACTCTAAATTTCGATTTGTAAAATACTTTAAAATAATTGAAATTAATTCCGAACTTCTAACTAAAGACTTTAGTTACATTTGTCTCGAAATCAAGAAATGTACCTAATATGCACAGAATGTTGATAAAATCACATACCAAAGGCCTCGTTTCCATTTTATCCAGACGCTAAGTCAGTACTACATACCATATTTAAATGAAGAAATCAGAGAGGAAAAAAGAAATTTCACGAAAATGCCTTCACTTTAGCTTTCACATATCTAGAGAAATGTTAGAAAAACGCGAATTTCACAGTCAAAGTAACTGCTTTGCAAAGAAGGGAATCAATTTATTTTGCCAAGGAAAATATCTATATCTTTGCGATATCTTTTGAATTGCTTACCCTAGGAGATGGTACGCTCCTGTTACCCTGTGCTTTCCTTTGACAATATCGCTTAACATATTTGTATTTTGCTAACTTCATTACGGTACACTCCTGACCTTGTAAGATACGATTTTATTTGGTTAATTGTTTTATTTAATTTTTCAGGACATACACAACTACCTCAGCTACGAAAATTATCCCATCTTGTGCCGTTCAGCATCGAGTAATTATTACGGTAAACCACCAAAGAAGTATGTCTGCAAACAAACCTTCGATTGCTGTCGTTGGTGCAACGCATTTTTCTACAAATGCTTGAAGGTTTACAACTTCGGCTATTGTATTCGTAGCTCCTACAAATGCATGTGCCGGTGTATCGACAATTCCAACAGAAAGGAGCTGCCGTATTACATCCCGGCGGGCAGAAAGTAACTTTATAATCAAAGCTCTTACGAACACAATCGACAATCGATGAGTACATGACTCGTTTTAAGCCCTCTTGATACTTGTAAACAATTTAAATAAGTGATTTTTAGACGGAATAAGTGATTTTTAGACGGAAATAGCATCGGCTTTAGCACTAGCTAGTTGAAAAACCAGAAAGACTTCTCTGTTTACTACAAATAAAGCCACTCATTTGTTTGTAAGACGTATTTTGGTTGTTAATAACTTTGCATTTGTCATAGACAGTATCGCGGTAAGTCAAAAAAAAAAAAAAAAAAACTAGTGGCAAGACTTCAAACTTTGAGATAAACTCTAAATTTCGATTTGTAAAATACTTTAAAATAATTGAAAGTAATTCCGAACTTCTAACTAAAGACTTTAGTTAAATGGTAATGCCCTGAGAATTCGAACGTCCACATTTGTCTCGAAATCAAGAATTGACCTAATATGCACAGAATATTGATAAAAATCACATACCAAAGGCCTCGTTTCCATGTTATCCAGACGCTAAGTCAGTACCACATACCATATTTAAATGAAGAAATCAGAGAGGAAAAAATAAATTTAACGAAAATGCCTTCACTTTAGCTTTCACAGATCTAGAGAAATGTTAGCAAAACGCGAATTTTACAGTCGAATCGAAGTTACTTTGCAAAGCACGAAATCAATTTATTTTTTCAAGGAAAATACCTATATCTTTGTGATACCCTTTGAATTGCTTACCCCAGGAGCTGAAAGGCTTTACCCCGACTAGTGCGCTTTCCTTTGACAATATCGCTTAACATATTTGCATTTTGCTAACTTCAACGGTACACTCCTGACCTTGTAAGATACGATTTTATTTGGTTAATTGTTTTATTTGATTTTTCAGGACATACACAACTACCTCAGCTACGAAAATTATCCCATTCTGTGCCGATCAGCATCGAGTAATTATTACGGTAAACCGCCAAAGAAGTATGTCTGCAAACAAACCTTCGATTGCTGTCGCTGGTGCAACGCATTTTTCTACAAATGCTTGAAGGTTTACAACTTCGGCTATTGTATTCGTAGCTCCTACAAGTGCATGTGCCGGTGTATCGACAATTCCAACAGAAAGGAGCTGCCGTATTACATCCCGGCAGGCAGAAAATAACTTTATAATCAAAGCTCTTACGAACACAATCGACAATCGATGAGTACATGACTCAGTTTAAGCCTTCTTGATACTTGTAAACAATTTAAATAAGTGATTTTTAGACGGAATAAGTGATTTTTAGACGGAAATAGCATCGGCTTTAGCACTTGCTAGTTGAAAAACTAGAAAGACTTCTCTGTATACTATAGAAATAAAGCTATTTCTTTGCAAGACGTATTTTGGTTGTTAATAACTAACTGCATTTGTCTTAGACAGTTCTTTCGCTTTAAACATTTTCTTCTAATACCGGTAACTTTGTAAAAATATGTAGTATATCAGTAAGTTTGTTCTTCCCTTTCCCTATACGAAATACAAAATTAATTATTTTAAAAGTAGAATCCCCTCTTTTACGCCGAAAACCTCTCGGTCCGTAGACACACTCTGATACTGTCTCATTCCAAGAGAGGATCTTGCTCATTCTTAACTCTCTGTTGATTCTTAACAAGTCTAATAGCTTGTGAAGCTGTGTGTTAATTCGCAAATGTCTGCCATTTAGCTTTTCTGGGGCCTACTACACCCTCTGTTACCAGGCCACGAATGCGAGAAAATGCCTGAAACAAATAATTCAAATCACACTTAACAAGGTTAAGAATCCCAACTGGCCGGAGACAAACCAGCTGGCTATTTACAAGCGTGGCTGATCTGGATTTGAACTCACAAATCCAGCTAGCGGTCAGTGCGGGACTTGAACTAGGGGCTTCGAATTGCAAGTCCAACGCTCTAACCACTCAGCCACGCCGCCAACATTGTTGGATGTTACGTGTTGCGTCCGTTTGCACACCTTGTTGCATCATGATGTTGTTGCGCAAAGTTTGAAACGGGTCAAACGTTTAGCTTAAAGCCTTGAATGACAGTTACAAGTGTTAAACTTAAAGGCGGGAGCGAGGGCCTGGAACTTAAGTAACTGCAGGCACTAAAGTGACTAAAGCAACCGCCGTGTACGGGATAAAATGTATTTTAAACTGGATGTTGAAAGGGTGTTTTTTTGTGTTAAAAGATTTTGACCAATCATAAGAGTTGCAAACAATAGCCAAGAAAAGTTTAAAATTTTATATGTTCCTCACATGGGATTTCTGTGTTATTCAGACTGAGACGAGATTTAGTTATATGGAAGTTGGTTGGAAAAGTAAGGATGAACATATATACTGCTTTATTAAGTTTTCTTAACTTTTACTGTTTAAGCCAATCTGAAGTAAAGTACAGACAATAGCAAAGTTAGCACCTTTTTGCATTCCAACATGTTCATAGCAACAGCAAGTGGTAACATTGCGAGTATGCGCGAGCCGCTGGACGGAAATTCTCTGTTTACTACAAATAAAGCCACTCATTTGTTTGTAAGACGTATTTTGGTTGTTAATAACTTTGCATTTGTCATAGACAGTTCTTTTGCCTTAAAAATTTTCTTCTAATAACGGTAACTTTGTAAAAATAGGTAGTATCTCAGCAAGTTTGTTCTTCCCTTTCCCTATGCGAAATACAAAATTATTTATTTTAAAAATAGAATCCCTCCTTTTACGCCGAAAACCTCTCGGTCCTTAGACACACTCTGATACTGTCTCATTCCAAGAGAAGATCTTGCTCATTCTTAACTCTCTGTTGATTCTTAACATGAAGTCTAATAGCTTGTGAAGCTGTGTGTTAATTCACAGTTGTCTGCCATTCAGCTTCTCTGGGGTCAGTACTACGCCCTCTGGTACCAGGCCACGAATGCGTTTATGAATGATGGTGTTAGCCAGTCTAAAACACACGCAAACGGACGCAACAATGTTGGCCAACAAAAAAAATAATAATTCCGTTATTTACCCTCAACAGTATTTATAGCACTAATGCTAGTGGGGCCGAAAAAATGCCTCAAATAAATTAAATCACACTTAACAAGGTTAAGAATCCCAACTGGCCGGACACAAACCAGCTGGCTATTTACAAGCGTGGTAGATCTGGATTTGAACTCACAGATCCAGCTAGCGGTCAGTGCGGGACTTGAACGCGGGGCCTCCGAATTACAAGTCCAACGCTCTAACCACTCATTCAGCCACGCTGCCAACATTGTTGGATGTTACATGTTGCGTCCGTTTGCACACCTTGTTGCATCATGATGTTGTTGCGCAAAGTTTGAAACGGGTCAAACGTTTAGCTAAGCCTTGAATGACAGTTACAAGTGTTAAACTTAAAGGCGGGAGCGAGGGCCTGGAACTTAAGTAACTGCAGGCACTAAAGTGACTAAAGCAACCGCTGGTCCTAACTGTATATAGAATATATTAGAATGCATAAATCTACATAAAGGCCGTGTACGGGATAAAATGTATTTTAAACTCCATGTTGAAAGGGTGTTTTTTGTGTTAAAAGATTTTGACCAATCATAAGAGTTGCAAACAAAAGCCAAGAAAAGTTTACAATTTTACATGTTCCTCACATGGGATTTCTGTGTTATTCAGACTGAGACGAGATTTAGTTATATGGAAGTTGGTTGGAAAAGTAAGGATGAACATATATACTGCTTTATTAAGTTTTCTAAACTTTTACTGTTTAAGCCAATCTGAAGTAAAGTACAGACAATAGCAAAGTTAGCACCTTTTTGCATTCCAACATGTTCATAGCAACAGCAAGTGGTAACATTGCGAGTATGCGCGAGCCGCTGGACGGAA
>CALNXI010001220.1:0-39578 GCA_942486025.1 Porites evermanni
TTGGGTGTCTACAACTGATTGTGATATTTTGTGGGTACTATTGTTCCCCCTTTTTTTTTTTTTTTTTTTTCTTTGAAAAAAAATTTGGGCCTTTGAAAAAACAAAAAATTTTTGTATCAAAAAAAGGTTGAAGAGTGGGGAACACGGGGGGGGGGTTGGGGGGCCTCCCCCCCCCCCCCCACCCTCCCATTTTTAGTCGAAAATGAGGCCCAAAGGGCAGAAAGAATTTTTTTTAGAGGTCGGGTTCCCCCTTATCTGAAGGTCTGGATCTGCCACTGGTTGAATACATCTAGCTGGTTCACGTGTAACCTGAGAATGTCAATTTACCCAAATGAACTTTATTTATATTGTAGTTGCTCTAACGAGCAGAAGCCGGGCGTAAACCAGTTTTTTTTTAGAAATCAAGAGTGCACTGTATATCCTCCCTTCAATTTTTGTGGGACATAAAGAATTAACAGTATTGTCAAGTGAGGTTGCTTATTTATACTGTAATCTATAGATTCGCATGACCCTTGCAATGATGAAAGATCTGAAAGAGCTGCACAAGCGAATTATTGAACAGCAAGTTAGTAATTGACCCTAATTTATTTAAATTATATTGAAAAAAAAACCCTTAAATTGTACAAATGTGCTTTTAAAAATTAATGCACTGCGTGTGAACTTGCTTATGTGTTGCATGAGCCACTGCAGTTTCTTGCATTAAGACATGGGCCAGTTTAAGATTGTGAAGGCTAATACTATGTTAGTGCTCTTGTTGTAAACATGGCATATTTCAAATTTAAGCCTTGGTTATATTAAACGTTTTTACATGTATGTGATCTATGTTTTAACTGTGGCTCGTCTGAGTGCCATTTGGCAAGTTGAAGCCAAATCCTGCAATCTGATTAGCTACCATTTATTGCTAGAGTGATTTTCATATGACCTTTAAAAATTGTTTCAGTAAGTGTTCGTTATTTGTTTTATCAGCCAGTGGATGAAAAAATCAACTTTGGCCTTTTCATTTCCAGCCAAAGAAAACCCTAATATGGAGAAGGCATTGTTTGATTGGCCAATCGTGTTGTAATATGACCTCAATGCAAAGTATCGCTTGATTTCTAGAAAGTTCTTGGGGATTAAGTTTTTTCACCCAAACGTTCGCTTAACCAACCAAAAGCCACGTGCGTTTGTATCCGTTTGATAAGCCAATCAAATTTCTCTGTTTTGGTTCATTTGTTGTTTCTGTTTTGTTTGTGCGTTTTCATTTCAAGGTCATACGAAAATCGCTGTACCATTTTATCATCAATGTCACTGATTAGATATGTGCATTACAAACTTTCTGCAGAATTACTGTATTTTTCCCTATCTACAGAGTTGGTGTAAATCAATGATGAAATAATCCACCATCATTTTATCCTTTTTAGCATCATGATGCTGACTACATTCTGAGACGACTTTACAAAGAAAACTCATTCCTGTTTGTTGCCATGCCAATACCAGTAAGTACATATATGTAAGTGGTGTATTCATACTTCTCACATTATTTATGACAAGTGTGACTTCACATGTTTGTGTGACATGAGCCTAATATTTGTAACCTATTTTTAGCTTGCATTTGGATCTAAGGAAGCCATTACAAGCCAAGAAGAAGGGCAAAGTTCTGGGTTAATTGATGATGTTAATGATGATGTAGAGGAGAGATTTCGAGCTCTTGAGGTACCTAACTGTTTCTCAGTCTGTTTGTTTACTCACTGCCAATGATACGTGAAAATTTTTTTCAAGCCTATCTATACATCACACATACACTGTATTAAAACTAACTACCGGTATACATTTAGCAAATCAGATAAATATCTTAAAAAATGAAATTATTGCTGTATGAAATTAATGCAAATTTAAAAAATTCCTGTTAATTTCAGTCACATTAATTTTTGTTAATGTTAATTTCCGCACCATTAATTAAATCATAAGTACATACCTTGACTCAACGCCATGTAGTTTTCAGTACCGGATTGGAGCATTGTATGCGCTGTATGCCATCTATTATACACAGCTTAATCAACCAAAAGTTAAGGTAATGCTTGTTTTGGAATAAAAACTGGTACTTCATCTAAACTGTGATGCTTCTTGTCTGATTTCCATGAAACATGTGCCAGGGTTAAAAAAAAAGCAGGCTATATTGTGTTAGTCACAACCAGTGCAGGTACATTGTGGGTAAATCTGTTCTCAGACTTTCGTCTTTTTTTTGTGTGAATAATAATTAGGGCCTTGGAAACAAAAGAAAGTTTTGTGACTCAAACTAGGTCGACAGTGGCGGATCCAGGGGAGGGGCTTGGGGGCCTGCCCCCCCCCCCCCCCTATTTTTAGTCGAAAATGAGGCCCGAAGGGCAGAAAGAATTTTTTTTGAGGTCGGGTGCCCCCTTATCTAAAGGTCTGGATCTGCCACTGGTTGAATACATCTAGCTGGTTCCCAGGAAACCTGAGAAATGTCAATTTACCCAAATGCACTTTATTTATATTGTGGTATGCAATTTTCAAACTTTTTTAAAGGTTCAGTGTCTGAGTGGCTGAAGATGATTGAGTTTTGGCTGTTATGAGCAGAAGCCGGGTTTAGACCAGTGGTTTTTTAGAAATCAAGAGTCCACTGTATATCCTCCCTTTAATATTTGTTAGACATAAAAAATTATAAGTATTGTCAAGTGAGGTTGCTTTAATATTTATTCTTTAATCTATAGATTCGCATGACCCTTGCAATGATGAAAGATCTGAAAGAGCTGCACAAGCGGATTATTGAACAGCAAGTTAGTAACTGACCCTAATTTATTTAAATTATTTTGAAAAAAAATTGTACAAATGTTCTTTTAAAAATTAATGCACTGCTTTTGAACTTGCTTATGTGTTGCATGACCTCTGTGGTTTCTTGCATTAACCTGATAAGTCCCCACATCAACATGCGTCTTCTCCACACTGTTCATCATACATTCCTTATGATACTGCTTGAGAGAATAAAAATTATGTTCTAATATCACAACATTTCATCTTTGGTGATCATTTTATTCATTCTTATGACCTGTATGTTTGATCAGGCAGTGTTATTGTTGGGAGAAATTGAATGTGGGTCACTATTAGGGCTTAAAGCGTAAAGGCATTGGCCAGTTTAAGATTGTGAAGGCTAATACCACATTAGTACTCTTGTTGTAAACATGGCATATTTCAAATTTAAGCCTTGGTTATATTAAACGTTTTTACATGTATGTGATCTATGTTTTAACTGTGGCTTGTCTGAGTGCCAGTTGGCAAGTTGAAGCCAAACCCTGCAATCTGATTAGCTACCAGTTATTGCTAGAGTGATTTTCATATGACCTTTAAAAATGGTTTTGGTAAGTGTTCCTTATTTGTTTTATCATGATCAGCCAGTGGATAAAAAAATCAAAACATGGCCTCTTCGTTTTCCCGCCAAAGAAAACCCTAATATGGAGAAGGCATTGTTTGATTAGCCAATCGTGTTGCAGTATGACATCAAAGCGAAGTATCGTTGATTTCTAGAAAGTTCTTGGACATGAAGTTTTATCACACAAACGTAACCAACCAAAAGCCACATGTGTTTGCATTCGTTTGATAGACCAATCAAATGGCTCTATTTCTGTTCATTTGTTGTTTCTGTTTTGTTTGTGCGTTTTCATTTCAAGATCATACGAAAATTGCTGTACCATTCTATAATCAATGTCACTGATTAGATATTACAGTGAAACCTGTATTAAACGGTCATCATATAAAGCGGATACCCTCTATTAAGCGGACAGTAGCCAAATTCCCAAATTTATTTCCCTTATTTACTTTAAATGAAACCTTTATTAAGTGGACACCTCTATTTAGCGGATGAGGACACCTAAAAAGTACCTGAAATGTTCATTTCTATGTTGCCAACCTGTATTAAACGGACACTTAAATTCCACCACCCAACATGCCAGACACCGGAAATGCGAAAGATTGCCACCCACAAATTTTAATATTTTTACTTTAAAAAATGTGCTTTGACAAACTTATTTGATTAGTTTCACAGTACAGTGTTGTTTTCTATTTCGTTTTGTTGTATAGAGCTTGTGTCACTCATCTGAGTTCTTCAAATTTGAGTTGCAATCTATACTTATGGTACTATCATGAATTAGTCCTCTTTAGTAAAGAAATTAATGCAAACGTATATCGTCATAGTCTCTGGGAGTGTCCTAAACATTTCCACTGTTCATTTGAATGGCATTTGACACCTCATATAACGTTATCTATCGAAACCTGTATTAGGCAGACACCCTGTATTAAGAGGACACTACAGCATTCCCCAAGGGTGTCCGCTTAATACAGGTTTCACTGTATGTGCATTACAAATTTTCTGCAGAGTTACTGTATTTTTTCCCCTGTCTATAGAGTTGATGTGAATCAATGATGAAATAATTCACCATCATTTTATCCTTTTTAGCATCATGATGCTGACTACATTCTGAGACGACTTTACAAAGAAAACTCATTCCTGTTTGTCGCCATGCCAATACCAGTAAGTACATATAAATAAGTGGTGTAATCATACTTCTCACAATATTTATGACAAGTGTGACGTAACATGTTTGTGTGACATAGGCCTAATATTTGAAACCTATTTTTAGCTTGCATTTGGATCTAAGGAAGCCATTACAAGCCAAGAAGAAGGGCAAAGTTCTGGTTTAATTGATGATGTTAATGATGATGTAGAGGAGAGATTTCGAGCTCTTGAGGTACCTAATGTTTTCTCAGTCTGTTTGTTTACTCACTGCCAATGATACATGAAAATTTTTTTCAAGCCTATCTATACATCACACATACACTGTATTAAAACTAACTGTGCATTTAGCAAATCAGATAAATATCTTAAAAAATGAAATTATTGCTGTATGAAATTAATGCAAATTTAAAAAATTCCTGTTAATTTCAGTCACATTAATTTTTGTTAATGTTAATTTCCGCACCATTAATTAATTATGCGACCTTATAATTAATTTCCATCGTTTTGGCCCCAAATTCTTGACACACTTTTGTCATTCTTGTCACAACCCAAGAAAGAGGAGTAGTTTATCAGGGTGGAGATCCCCCAGTATCAGTAAAACTCTGAAAAACCCTCAAAGTGGCCAGATTTCTGGCCCCCTTTATAATTTTAGGGAAAGTACCATAAACAAAGTTTTCATTTCAGTTTATAGATTCAACTGTTTGTTGCTATTGTCTCAACAAGTTTTGTTTCTTTGTGAGTGTCGTGTTAATTTCATTCATTTTTGAATATTTTTTACTGTTACCCTCTTTTTCGCGTTTTAATTTCCTTTATTTGAAAGTTGTTTTCCGTTAAATTGNACTGCCAATGATACATGAAAATTTTTTTCAAGCCTATCTATACATCACACATACACTGTATTAAAACTAACTGTGCATTTAGCAAATCAGATAAATATCTTAAAAAATGAAATTATTGCTGTATGAAATTAATGCAAATTTAAAAAATTCCTGTTAATTTCAGTCACATTAATTTTTGTTAATGTTAATTTCCGCACCATTAATTAATTATGCGACCTTATAATTAATTTCCATCGTTTTGGCCCCAAATTCTTGACACACTTTTGTCATTCTTGTCACAACCCAAGAAAGAGGAGTAGTTTATCAGGGTGGAGATCCCCCAGTATCAGTAAAACTCTGAAAAACCCTCAAAGTGGCCAGATTTCTGGCCCCCTTTATAATTTTAGGGAAAGTACCATAAACAAAGTTTTCATTTCAGTTTATAGATTCAACTGTTTGTTGCTATTGTCTCAACAAGTTTTGTTTCTTTGTGAGTGTCGTGTTAATTTCATTCATTTTTGAATATTTTTTACTGTTACCCTCTTTTTCGCGTTTTAATTTCCTTTATTTGAAAGTTGTTTTCCGTTAAATTGGCATTAGTTAATTTAAAGTCACATTAATTTGAAACAACTTTACTAATTTCATGGAGCTTGAATCTCCTGTAATGAGGTATCCACTATTAATGATACTTTTCCATGAAGAGTCGTCATGTACGTGCCAATAGTGTAAGCTTACTTCCTTATTGGATTGGAATTTCTTATATAAACAGGCCATTCAAGAACATCCCTTGTATTATTTTGCATGCAAATACACAAACATGGTTGTTTTGATTCTTAACTTTTACACCCTGAATTAATTTTTAAAAAAGTCTTTTTTTAAGCTACATTATAATTTAATGCCAACTCTCCCAGATTATCCAGAAATCTCCCAAATACAGCACAAATCCCCTGGTTTTCTGCACACAGGTCGTGTCAATTCCCATTCTTCCAAATAAAATTGTCTTTTGAGTCTAGTGTGGAATTTAGCCTAAATTTTTCCAAAATTCAATTTTTTTTGGAGATTTTGAAGTTCATATTACAGTTTTGAGTTGCATTTTTCCATGTGCATTGTATATTTATTTCATCATTGACATATATAGATTATTAGTACTTCATTTAAGACTATGTATAATGTTTTGACCCACACCAACATTCTGATTTTGAGTCATGTGCACCAGGGGTGAGGTGGGTTGATATTGGAGGGGAGGGGACAGGGGGTACTGCAAAGCGGCCAGTCTTCGCAATACCGACAGTCCCTGGAATTTAGGTCTCTAACAGTTGGCATTTCTGATACTAATGTATAGTTTATTATAAATCTCTTTCTCTAGTATTTAGAAGAAGCCCACAAGAACTACAAAGAATTGAAAAGTAGTTTACTAGAATCTGGCACTATTCCTCCTTTACGATCATTCAGTGCTATCTCAGATGATCTTGTTACAGATGTTGCAAGGTACATTGTATGATCCAGTTGTTAATTTTTAACTAACAAGAAATACTTATGGAAAGGGGCCAGTAAAAATTTGAGGAAGAAATTTGCCATTTGTGTCTTTTGGTCGTCAGTTAATTGCAGCTATGTTTCGACCCATTTATCCAGATAAGCAATTTTCTTTTAACTTTTAGAGGGGATATCAAAAAAATTTTTTAGTTTTGTGAAGTCCGTTGTCTCCTCCACCCTCATTCATGAATTTATGCCCTTTGATATTTTTTAACTATGCATGTTTTACCTTTTTGATGTAGTGAATTACAGAAGTTTGATGATTGGANGACAGTCCCTGGAATTTAGGTCTCTAACAGTTGGCATTTCTGATACTAATGTATAGTTTATTATAAATCTCTTTCTCTAGTATTTAGAAGAAGCCCACAAGAACTACAAAGAATTGAAAAGTAGTTTACTAGAATCTGGCACTATTCCTCCTTTACGATCATTCAGTGCTATCTCAGATGATCTTGTTACAGATGTTGCAAGGTACATTGTATGATCCAGTTGTTAATTTTTAACTAACAAGAAATACTTATGGAAAGGGGCCAGTAAAAATTTGAGGAAGAAATTTGCCATTTGTGTCTTTTGGTCGTCAGTTAATTGCAGCTATGTTTCGACCCATTTATCCAGATAAGCAATTTTCTTTTAACTTTTAGAGGGGATATCAAAAAAATTTTTTAGTTTTGTGAAGTCCGTTGTCTCCTCCACCCTCATTCATGAATTTATGCCCTTTGATATTTTTTAACTATGCATGTTTTACCTTTTTGATGTAGTGAATTACAGAAGTTTGATGATTGGAAAAGGACAAGGTGTCAAAAGGTATGAGGACTTCTGTTTTCAGAACCACAAACAATAAGCAATTAGTAGGATGTGAAGAATTGTGCAGATCAAGGAGGATGTCATCCACCGAGGCTGATCAAAGGCTGAGGTAAATAACATCCTTCGAAATTTGCATAAATCTTCACATCATACAAAAGCTGAATTCAATAATTGTTTTTCATTCAAAAGTTATTAATTAGTAACAAGCTTACAATGTACCTCCTTGTAGACTTTTAATTCTTCTAAACTTTGGCCAACAATCATGGTTTGAGGATGTAAACAGATGTTTTTTCTATTGAGCAATTTGTTTTGCATACTGCATTTCTTCCATTCAGTATTAGTTAGAAATTCAGCTATTTCGTCTTCAAAAAGCTATGAATGCCATTTTGATCTCTGGGCTATTGCCCATGAAGCCTCGTTTCCATTCAAATATACCATCGCTGAACCTGGTTTCTATTCAAATAATATTTCCTGTATACCATTGAATCGATGGTATATTGCTCACATCTTCCAAATATGGTAAGCGCCTGTTGGTTATGAAGAATTTGTCAGGGTAATAGAGCCAATCTTGCAGAAACAGCAAAATCTTTTGAATGAATAATGATGTCCATTGTGTCCATTTAAATCTATACTCCAAAGTATATTTACCTGCAAACCCTCTGATAAAAGGCCAGGAAAACCCCCTGTGTGCGATTGCCTGGGCAAGTAAATTTTGATGTTGGGCAAGTGAAAATAGAACTTTGTGGCCCAGTGATCAGATGAAATTAGCCTTGGTGGTCCTGTGAGTTTGTCTGAAAGTGTCAACTTCGTAAATGATAATTTGAGTAGTAGTTGCTCTGTAACTGGCACAGCATTTTACATTGTAGTATTAGTAATCTTATACACTTTTTTACAATCTATAACTTATTACAGACACTGTCAGTACCTTAGAACTTTAGATGATAAGGCATTGTGTTCCCTCACTTTGAGCAAATAATAATTTAGTGGGGACAAGTGAAAACTGAAATATTTTATTGGTTCCCTGGGAAAGTGGATTTCAAATGTTTTTTCCTGCCCTGGATAGGCTAGCAAGGGGAACATAGTCACACTCCAAGTTACTTGATATATAAACCAGGTCACCCTGTGATGGACAATTTGCACCCCTTTCAAGGGGGAAGTTGTTAAACTACTAGTCACTTTGATTCGATAGTATAACCTGGGAACCCTGTGATGGATTGTTAAGGGCACAAATACTTTCATTGCTTCAAAAGCTGGGATAAGCCCTGGATGTGTGTCTTTATCTTTCACTTGCACGTTATTAGTAATTAAATATAAACTGATTGTTGTCATACCCATTGTCTGGTATCCACCTTTTTACAGCATGTGTTGGAGCGAACAACGGGAACCTCAGTGTCACAAGCAAACTCTGGCAAAGCTCCATCACTAGATGGCCAAACAACATCAGAAAAGGAAACAAGAACCTCCACGGAGCCACTCTCTGCTGCCAAAAAGGTATGCTTTTGTTGTGAATTATTTTTGAGTGCTGTTATAATTAAGCCTTAACCAAAGAAATTTATCCAGCTAAATAGACCTGCACATGAGAATATGGTTTATTGACTTCAATATACCTGCTTTGTTCTTTTCTTGACAGTTATGAGTCAGAAAAAAGTAACTTATTGGTTGTTGTTGATTTTTTAAAGGGTAATACGTCAAAAAGCTCTAGAGTAAATGAAATAAAGAAAAAGTCATTCTCCACAGTTTCGAAGGTGTGTATTACTAAGCTTAACTTATTCAGCTGTTAACCACAATTTAATAAGAACATAATTACTGACAGTTCACTCAGGTTTCAACAACAGCATTCTTAAGATGGCGTCAGTAAGCTTTGCATTCATTGTCGAGGCAAAGTAGAAGGGTGATTTGGAACTCTGGAGATCCTTATCAACTGATAGTATTGTTAGTGGAAACACAAATACCAGGCGCTCATTAGAGGAAAGAAATGAAAATATTCGTTGAAATTCTTTTTTCACTGACGTAAGAAGACGTGATAAACTCTAACCTGTGACATTGGACCTTCCTCATTTGTTTGTCCATTAATATTTTCAATTTAGTAGTTTAAGGAAATATCGACTACTTTTAATAGTTAGACCATTGCCTAAAACTAATTATTAATAGCTAGTTTGTATTATACTTGTTTTTGAAACATGTTTTTGTGTTTTTACAGGTTTCAAAAAGCATGAGACATCTACAGCCAAGTAAAGAAACAACAGAAGAGGAAGGAAACAAACCAAAGAAAAAGCGTCAAAAGAAATAGCAAGTTGTGTACAAGGCTTATTGGACTAGACTGAGGAGTAACACGTCACGCTTAGGCTTAGGACTGGTTAGTCGATAACAGAAATTCCAAATCTACACGTTGTTTTCTTCATCAGGTCATGTCTTGCGTCAATCCCATACAAATGTCTCACATTTCATGGGAATGTAACTTGGAAATTAGTGAACTTGCTCTTTGTGGGCTGCTACTAATAGTACATTTTTTTGGAGACCTTGAAGTAAAGTTCAGTATATTTGCAACAAAGTTTTATTAAATAACTTTGGAGAGTATTCAATTTAGAAAAATAGAACACAGGATAATGCATTGAACCAATGGGGCCATTGTTTGAACAATCCATCTCTTGCCATATTTGAGGTTCGAACTGCAATCAGGCTCTTTTGGCTCTATTTTTTAAAGTGACCCATATAAGAAAACAATGAGAGTGGCAGCGACATTATGGGCTTGCATGATCACAGCTTGCTATGACTAGTTCAACAACCATGCTCCTATGAGAACTTTGTCAAATTTAAAGATCATTCTTTTAAATAATTTCTGGTTTGAGAAGGCAAATAATAAACAAATTCAAAGAATTATGGAAAATTTATTGCACTCTTTGAATATTCATTTTTCTCAATACAGACTGAAAAAATAGCACCTCCACCAAAACATAGAGCTGTCTTAATTCTTGATGTAAATACAGTATTTCAAACTATTCACTCTATTTTTTGATTAAATACTGTTCTAAAATACTTCATTTCTGAAGAGATCTTCTCTTTATTCTAAATATCTCCATTGTATATCTCTATTTTCCACGACTGATCCCAAACGGACAAAAACTTTGTAATATTAGTATTAAGATGATGCAAATAAAGGCAGGCAAAGAATTTTAATTTTTTCCAGCTGAACCAAAATATTTTGATGGCCCAGCATGTAACACAGAAATATAGGCCTCCATCATAGAGAAACTAGCGACATGTACACAAAAAACTGTGATGTCAAGGCCAAAAACGTGTCTATAATGTCCGTTAATTAGAAGATTCAGCTGTAACTGGCCTGGAGTTTTGCAGGGTGTTAGGAGAGTGTTCACTGTACGTAAAATCGATCCACTCAAGGATTATTCCCTATAAGAACCCTTGTTTTACTCCAAAATGGTGGTAATTATACCTGTCTCTTTATATTAATTACCAGTAGCCCCCTTTGCCTTGATTGCACTTGCAGAATTCAAAACAAATTTTACGCTGAAACGAGACATTGAGGGCCAATTACCATAAAGAAATAAACCATAAAATTTGTTGCCATTTTGTAATAAACCGACCCCATAAATATATAGAGGATATTACATGGCCGTGCGGAGATACGAAATTTCTTTTGGAGTGTCGAAAAATATTTCCCGAGTGAGCACAGCGAACAAGTGAAATACTTCTTCAACATGAGAAGAGAATTTTCGTATCTCCAAGCGGCCATGTAACTGGCTTTTTCCCCCATCTACATTTTTCAATCTGCACTATTGGAGAAAAAATTCACAAACTATCTGACATAATTATGACAATATTATTGGCCCTCGGGGGGTGCACTTGGAGACTTTCTCTCTATATAGTCATATGGTGGAGGGTAGTATCGTGACTCCTCATATTCTTGTGACTGAAACTGTCTTTCCTCAGTGTACACTGGAGGTTCACGTGCAAACGGCACCTGTGGGGGTTGTTGGGGAACGTAATATTGTTCTCCATATTGCACCACTGTTCCAGACACGGGTATATATCCTTTGCTTGATGCCTCAACTGATTTTTTTGAATAATATCTGTGGTACCGCATCCAGCAGAAGACCAGGATGAGAGAGAATAGAAAGAGACCTGATAGTAACCTGTCAAAAAAAGACGTTTTCCTTGTACATTAAACACAGAGGCTAGCAGGTTTTAATCTAGTAAGGGCTGCAATCGATCATTATTATTAAAAGAAGCTGAAGAAACCCACAAACACGAGGAGATACAAACTATAAATTACCACACCAACCCACATATTATCCTTATGTGAATTATCCCTACATGAATTTTTGTCCAGCAGGGAGTGGTCATGCAAATAATGACATAAGTTTGCAAGTCTTACCATAAATACCAGTAACCTGTCAGATAATCACAGCAGATATCATCACCACAGCAGTATTCATTGTAATTGCACCTATAGGTCAAATATTGTCAGTTAATTTTATTTAATATTTGGCATGATTCAATTCAGGAAAAAAACCTATATACCCCTAGCTCTTACCGGGGGTGGGGGGGAGGGGGTAGGGGGTTTGCTCAGCCTATGGTCCAACCCCTTAGCCTTTTATCAGCCATTTTTGACAGAAGAGGTATCCATTTCGCTTATCTTCTATTGACAAATGAAACCTAGCTCTTTCACATACTTAGTTTAGGACTTTGCATCACTTTTAACTCAGTGCTGTAAATGTACTATCTTGAAAATATCAATGAATCACAAAACCAGAAAGTTTTCTCGAATTTTTCACGGCCATAAGAATGCGCCTGTTAGCCTTTGTGCTGGAGACACCAAGTGCAAACTAAAGTAATAATGAAGGGCTCCATGCAAAAATGTCCTTTGGCCTCCCTTTTTCGTTTCAGAGGGACCATTTTTGCATGGAGCTCTGGCCAGCAGTTGAATATAGTGGCTGAAGTTTGATACTGCAAAATCAACATTGTATGCAAGTTTGTAGGGTAACATCAAGAAGCACTTAATCTTCAGCCATCCTTTAAGAGATCGCCCTGTGTAAGGTAACCCAGGATGGTATTGGATTCTGGATTCCACACAGTGTATTTTGGATTCCAGGTACTGGATTTGGGATTCCTTGTCAGTGCAACTTGGATTCCGGATTCCAATTGTTAGCAGGACTCTGGATTCGTAGAGCTGAATTCCAGATTCCAGACCCCAGGACTCCCAATTCCACGAGCAAAATTTTCTTAACTCTGGTGACTGATTACCATACAAGGGGCAAAAGAGAGCTTGGCTACCTGACAATATCTACATTAAAAATTATAGGTGGTTTTTCACAGAGACAGAATACGAGGGCTCTTGGTTCATATTTATAGGACATTTCTTGGAAATCCGAATGCGATTCAATATTCAAACAGACAACATCAGCTTCCCATCCTTAGCTGGTCAGAAAAAAAAATAATCTAGAACACTACAACAAAACAATATCTGATTGGCCTATTTTTGGAACACTGAGTACCATTTTTGAATGGAAAAACCTCCTAAAGAGGAAGCTAGTCCAACTTGTATATACCCAGCTAAAGCCCATAGTAATTACCCAAGTACCCCATGACAAACAAACTCTAACTTACCAGTCTCTTCGACAGTGATAACCCCCTGCAACCTAAATGAAGATGACAAAGAGTTATAAGTGTAGTCAGCCTGTTAATATTTAAAAGGTTAACATATAGTTTGACTCAAGACCAGGTTTTGATATTCATCCTGTAAATTTTTCACTTGTTTTTCAGTATAAGGATGGCAGTTAAGGTTTTGTCATGAATTTATCCTTTTACCAAACTCTTGAGGTAGCTTATAATGCTATTGAAGGGTACTCACGTCTTAGTTTTTGGAGTATGGCAGCAGCCATTTTTTTTATTTCAGACTGCAGTTTGGGGTAAAGGAGTTTAACTTTAGTCACGGTATAAATATTTTAAGGGCATTTTCACGGGTTTAATTACTGTTTGTGCTTATGGTTTGTTGGTTATGATTCCATTTGCAATGACTTGTCATGAATGATGCGGCTGCCTTTCAAATGTAATTAGAACTTGACGCATAAAATTATAATAAAACCCATTGAAATCTGCTCTGAACACAGAAGTAAATGCATTAGTGAAAGCGGGCGTTCTATTTGGTTTTCATTATTTAAACTTATAGTATAACCATTTAACCATTATTAGTATTTTTTAAACACCTTGGAATTCTCTGCAAAACTTCCACCCCATTACTTCGCTTGCTAAAGGAATAATTTTTCCCGGATAGCAAACCTTTATAACAACAAAGCTTAAGGCTATCTCTGTTTGTCTAGCTTAACACGAATTTCAACCCTGAAATGTCGCTTTTCAGTGTATTCGGTGAAAAATAATGTTTCTGAAAAAAATATACGATAACAACAATATTTCCAATCACTTGAATGTTACAAAAGCATTATGCTTCTGTACAAAGTAAGTCGTAAAATGAACAGGAATGAAGTTTATTTTGTGATACTTATCAATTTGGGGTGTCAAAAATTCAGCTCTGTAGAAAGAATAAAACTAACCGAATTTCGATATCGCCCAAGTTTCTTCAAATAAACGTTTCCGAATTGGCGTCAAATTTTTGCCGTGAAAATAAACAAGTAGAAAACGGCGAGCATAGCCTCTGAACGCCAACACGTCACAAAACAATTGCACAAAAAATTCCCTGTGCATTCACAGGAAACCGTGGTCAAGAAGCCGTACTTTAAACGTTACTTACCCAAAATTTTGACATGGAAAAAAGGACAGTCCAAATGATCGAACGAAAGGAAGAAGAAATCCAAATATCGCCCGCCATGTAATATGTCCTACATCGTCAAAAACGACCGACGCTTAAAACTTACTCAAGTGTAAATATCTTGATAGCAAAATAGATGCGCATATTTTAAATCATGATATTCAAATGAGACGTTTTTATTTTATTTTTATTTTGTTTTAAGCATTAAAATTGCCACATAACGTACTTTGAATTCTTAGACGAATTTTGTACGTTCTGTCGCTATATGTTGTCCTTCTGGAAGTTTTTCTATAAAACATCAAAAACAAAACAAAAAATAGTAACGAATCAAAACAGAAACCCGATTTTCAATATAATTTTTCGAGTAGTTTGTGGGATTTTGACAGGTTCGGCCAGGGTTTCGGTATATAACAGGGGATTCTGTAATTGGAATACGTTATCTTTGATCTGAGAACAAAATGAATGACTTCAAGTATCCGGTATATGCTATGTTTTTTATTTTGTCCGATACTCAGCGAGGTAAAAAAGATTAACCGAATTTTATTTTAATCAATCAAATATTGGCTAAGTATTGCGTTATGCGTGCGCATTGGCCGAAAGACGTCACGTGACGCACACAGACAGGTATTTGTTCAGATTCTTTCACAATTTAGCGGTAGAAAAACTGGGTATGATGTGAAGAACAGGCCATTTGCACTAAGAGGTCAGGTGACATCGTTTTTTATGAAAAAAATTTTTTATGAAAGTTATAAGATTTTGCCTTCTAAAAACGATTAGAGGGTAATATCTTAAACAAAATAATAGTTATTTGGTTTCTCAAACCCGCACTATTTTCTTAAATGAGAAAGTCGTAGCTGTTCAAGTGACCAAAATGTGATTTTTAAAATTATGAATTACCCCTTTCTGAACACAAATTTTGCACTTAAACTTCAAGGAAAATGTTGAAAAGATGATGTGGTAACGTTTACAGCATATCTGAGCGTAACTGTCAAACGTTTAACAAGATATAAGCAAAAAGTAGTTTTGGCCGCCATGTTGGAGTGCAAGAGTATGCCCTCCAACATGGCGGCCAATACAAATCATACTACTTTATTGAAAAGTCGAGGTGCCATAAAATATCTCCCTTAAATGTGTTTCCTCTCAAATTTCGGGTGTAAAATAATTTTTACGTGCTCTGTCAATTTTTGGCATCAGCAAGATTCCAACTCATTGTTTAAAGGAAGCATTGGTCGCGTGACCTCTTAGTACAAGTGGCCTAACTATCATGAAGATCATGATCAATGGGGAGTGTTACTCGCCGAGGAAACCACTTTGCGCCAACAATGTTTCCCAGCAATGTAGCCGCTGAAAACGTATTTTTTTGGTGGGTAGTGGGGCAATAAATGAGGTCATCAGCTCCTGATCGTGATGAGGAAAATAAAATTAATGAGACAAAAGTTTATTAATAGTGATATTTTTGAAATGGTTCAGGCTCATTTATTTTTTATTTATATATATTTATATATATTTATTATTTTGTGGAAAATAAAATTTCATGTCATGTACACAGCTCACTACTAGTAGGGGACTTTCGAATGTGGCCATCAGGCCGGAGCCATATCCTGTCGACAGGCAGCTTGGGGAAGGAACAAACTCTCTATGTGAGCATTCGTATTAATATGTTTGCCTTCATATAAAAAGAAAGGTACTTTTATAGCAAGAGACCGAAGTTCTGCGAAATTATAGATATGACAACTGCATAAAAATAAGACATTGTAATGTACATGAGGTTAAATCTAGGCTGAACGTCGAACTTTTTATGGGACGAACCAAACTTAGTGAGTGGGACTATGTGCCTAGGAAACCCAGAAAAGGCAGGCGCACAAGAATGACGCGCGAGATAAGTGATGCGCGGAACAGAGGACACGTCCACGCTCTTTCCCCTTCCTCGAGGTCAATGCCGCCGATCTTTTTTGCGCCCTAAACTTCTTCACGCAAGCTAGCAGAAAAGTGAGGCGACTGAACAGTGATCATAATAAAGCAACGCCATCAGGAAGTCTGAAAACGTTCGTTCTAGACGAGCTATGAATTGCAACTTAACTCATTAAACTTAAAGAGGGTGTTTTACCGCGTGTAGAAGGCCTAATTGTGTTGCTTTGGGCGTTACTTGTTTTCAAAGCAGGAAGAATTTAGTAGCGACAATCTTGTTGTTGTGTTCGTCTTAGCCAGAAGTAAGTGATCATCTCCCAAGAAGAGCTTTCTGCTCTAAATCGGAGTCTTTTTACAAGGCGCTGAACTATACACACATTCCAGTTTTGGTTGAACTGTACACAGGTCAAGTAGAAGTCTTTGCAGGCTCGACAACTGCCTTGATAAACAGAGCATCGTCCTTAATAAACTCGCCAGTCTCTAGCGCCTCTTGAGGGACAAAACAGGGGTTTCCAATCCCGAGATTTTCCTTCATGGTTGGCCGATTGAAAACCACCTTGATATTTGGTAATGAGCGGTTAGGACTAAGTTGGTGTGTTCTATGGTTCTTATGTTCACCTTGATCGATAAGATAAAACGTTATCTTCTGTTTGAAAGGCCAGTCCAGTAAAGCATCATAGTCACCTTTCATTATAATTATATACAGAGACAGATGGGTGGATTTCCCGCGATCTCTCCCATGAAGGTACGCTTTCAGCCGCATTTTGTAACCATACTGTGAAGTGTAAAAAGGCGGACTGAAAATCGCCAGGTCCTCTGGCGAGGCAAGAGCCTGCTCATACTGTTGTTTGTAGTTACTAATTCTCCAGATGAATACTCCATTGGTGCAAGTACTACGACTCTCATTGTCGCGGATTTTCTGCATTGCCAGACCAAGATGGGTGTGTACCGCGGTTTTCGTGTGGTCGTCAAGCGTATCTCGTTTCCCCTGAAATGAGTTGGAAAGGAAATACAACAACTTTAAAAAGGTCAAAGAAATAGTAACTGCCACGCGCAAAAACTGTATTTGACGTGAGAAGTATGCAAATACAACACAGTGGACCCTATGGGCCATATGCATGTTATATTAGTATTTTTTTTTTTTTACCTATTGACACTGATTTGCAGCTGGTTCAGTATACAAAGCATTTACCATGCTCAAAGCTGTGAAACCAAACAAGTGTATTTTTAACCAGCGAAAAGAAAATAACAGCTGTCAGGAATAACTCTTCCAGCACTTGATGTTGCAGTGTACGTTTGCGTTTTATCTCGACATCACATTAGTCATGAGTTGCCTAGGGGAATTCACACTGGCCCCTTTTGTGGTTGGAGAGAGAGGGGTCACCAATTTTGCCAGGTTTACTGTCATTTACTTAGAGTAATAAGCAGAGGAAAGATTCCATGCAAAATGGAGATGTTTCGTCGTATTTCCTTCTTTAAAGGATGCATTCATAAGTATTTAAGAAAATAGATGCCTCTCTACCTTAAAGGTGCAACCGATATCTTGATAAGAACAGGGAAGGATTGCCAAAGGACACTCGGTTAGATGAAATGAAAGCTGAAAGAAAGAAAACAATGTCTTTATGTCTAAAGAAGCGGCTAGAAGATCCATTACTGTTGTATAACATTTGTTGGTCCTATAATGAAAAGACCGATTAGAACCCATGATAGATTACATCCGTCCAACTTTTTTTTTGTTGGACGAAAGTTCCGATTTCCATCAAACATTTGGCCAACATTTCACAGTATTAGAGACACGTTTTGCCGCGCGTCCATTATTTTTGTGTAGCATGTGCTGGCAGGATCGTTTAGCTGCTTAACGGTTTTGCAGGGCCAACNCTGGTTCAGTATACAAAGCATTTACCATGCTCAAAGCTGTGAAACCAAACAAGTGTATTTTTAACCAGCGAAAAGAAAATAACAGCTGTCAGGAATAACTCTTCCAGCACTTGATGTTGCAGTGTACGTTTGCGTTTTATCTCGACATCACATTAGTCATGAGTTGCCTAGGGGAATTCACACTGGCCCCTTTTGTGGTTGGAGAGAGAGGGGTCACCAATTTTGCCAGGTTTACTGTCATTTACTTAGAGTAATAAGCAGAGGAAAGATTCCATGCAAAATGGAGATGTTTCGTCGTATTTCCTTCTTTAAAGGATGCATTCATAAGTATTTAAGAAAATAGATGCCTCTCTACCTTAAAGGTGCAACCGATATCTTGATAAGAACAGGGAAGGATTGCCAAAGGACACTCGGTTAGATGAAATGAAAGCTGAAAGAAAGAAAACAATGTCTTTATGTCTAAAGAAGCGGCTAGAAGATCCATTACTGTTGTATAACATTTGTTGGTCCTATAATGAAAAGACCGATTAGAACCCATGATAGATTACATCCGTCCAACTTTTTTTTTGTTGGACGAAAGTTCCGATTTCCATCAAACATTTGGCCAACATTTCACAGTATTAGAGACACGTTTTGCCGCGCGTCCATTATTTTTGTGTAGCATGTGCTGGCAGGATCGTTTAGCTGCTTAACGGTTTTGCAGGGCCAACGTATACCCTTCTGATGTGCCATGTGCCGGCCGGCTTGTGCCCAGTCTCGTCAGTCTCCATAGACTGTACGATGATAGAGTTCGATCAGAAAGCCAGCCTAATACTGCGCCACTGGTCGTCTGTGCCATCCCCGCTACGAACACATTAACATCTATGTAACGTAAATTTCTTTGTACATATTCAAATGCAGATCCCGCCTTTCCTTTTTCTACTGCCTTCGTAATCATGCACACCTGCACATTAGGCAATCTATTCTCACTATAACTCGCCTCTTCTCGAGGAATATCCTTGGCACCGCACTTGTTTACACATTCTAAAGGAATTCTCTTACATACTTTCATGTGAAGCTGCAATGGAAACAACAGAAAGGATTTTTTATGAACTGTAGTAATAACCAAAGGTTAGGGACTGCGGGCGCGTTTCACGCTCTTTCTCCAATCCTGGTCCTTTGCGTAAGTTTCAAGTGAGAAAAGGTCCAAACGCGCGTAATCCGATTGCGTTTAATGCATTTCATTCTTTAATGTCGAGCTTACATCGTATATTCTTAGAGGAAGTCCAAACGAATGCATGCTACATACCTGCCGCAAGCATAGGGCAACCTGGAAATTACAATTGCGGGCTCCTTCTGTCGCCCGCAAGAAAGTATTTAGTTCTTACTGGCCTTCTTACACACTAATCAGAAAGTAACATTTTGGCAAGCATGCATCTATTCTTCTGCCCGAATATCAACGAGTTTTGTAAGAGCTTTATAAGTGACACACTAGCCACTTAACGTAAGGGACAAAAGTAAGGTTTTTTTGCACGAGAGAGCCCTGTCGAAGAGCGCCTAAATCCACTTTGTGGGTCCTTTGTTGTGGTCACTTTGTTCCTTATTAAATTAAGTTAGGTACGAGACAGTTTTTTTTTTCTTACGCGTCGCGCTGCAATACCACAGTTTCCCGTTTGTCCTTCGAATGCCATAACCTATCACCTCGTTCAACGACCATCTTTCAGAGAAATTGCTTGAGATATTTTTTCACTTAAACGCAGTTTTGGAATCCCTCGCCGACAATCTACGTTAGAAAAACTGTGCGATAAAGGAAAAACTGTCAAAGACCATGACCTCTTATCATACGGGCTTTGCATTACGCGGACGAAAATGCCCGTCAAAAAGCTGATGTTTACCTGACACAAGAGTGGCCGGGTGCTCACAGAACGTTCGCCATGAAGGGAATCAATTGTATTATAAAGAGGATAATAGCCTGCGAGCGAGCGGCAAAGCTCGTTGCTCTTAAGTCTTCTTTCGCGCGCCGCTCACACGTGTTTTCTCGCGATATCCCCTAAATGGACAACTGGCTTGCAGGCTAAGAGAATAATTATTGAATTAACCACTTCCAAACGCGCTTCAAGGCTGTAATGCATGAGAGAATCAATCCTTCCCCAAAAAACTAAAATTCAAGGTTCTGAGTTACCTAGTCCCTACGCCTCAATATTCTACGCGACCGCTGGGTGCGTTTCGCGTTTCGGGCTGTTCGTCTCGGATACGTCGCCGAAATACATTGACCGAGAAGGCCTGGGAAGTCACCGTAAAGGGTTCTGAGCTGTTTAGACGTTACCTTACTGTCCTTGTATGTGTACATCTCAGCGCAAAAATGACACGACACCACCCTCCAGCGGCACTTTGACACTAAATGGTACTGTAAGGCGCGGCGAGGCATTACTTCATTGCACTCAGGATTTGTACAATGTACATCTTCATATGCACAGTTTTTCATATGCTCCTGCAAAAACAACAACATTGCAACAAATTGTCAAATAAAAATGTTCGCCGTGTAGACTTGCATGAGTTCGCGTAGGAGGCAGAGGAGCCCATAACCCGTAACGAGTAACTTCCATACTAGGCCTCCTTGCTCGCTTTCGCACGCCTGAAAAACGCCAGAAAATAACGCCTATTAAGCAGGCTAAAGTCACGAAGTTTTCATTGACTGGTTTATTTTTAGATACATTAGAGAGCTCTTTTTCCCTCAGAAAGGAAGCTCCGCTCCTTCTATAAGTACATTCAAATTATAAGATATGAAAAAGTAAAACAAAGCGTCATTAAAAGGTCACAAATTCCCATTATAGGTCTGGAGGTTTTTACTAACTGGTTTGTGGGGAATAAAAGATGTTCTAAATTCGCGCATAATCGTTCTAAAAATAAACTGGCCGGTGAAAACGCTGTGACGCGAGTATGTAGAAGTCTCTCTTGCCGGGTTATGGGCTCCTGGTTTGTCATATTTAATAAATAACCAGCGAATAGGCTATTTCCAAGTCGCTCCAAGCCTCTGTTTCAAGGCGAGGCTAAATGGGAAGCTATTGATATGAAAACGAATTTCTAGAGTTCTAATGCAATAAAACTCTTTTTCACACAAAAANTGACACGACACCACCCTCCAGCGGCACTTTGACACTAAATGGTACTGTAAGGCGCGGCGAGGCATTACTTCATTGCACTCAGGATTTGTACAATGTACATCTTCATATGCACAGTTTTTCATATGCTCCTGCAAAAACAACAAAATTGAAACAAATTGTTAAATAAAAATGTTCGCCTTGTAGTCTTGCATGAGTTCGCGTAGGAGACATTGGAGCCCATAACCCGAAGCGAGTAACTTCCATACTAGGTTTCCTTGCTCGCTTTCGCACGCCTGAAAAACGCCAGAAAATAACGCCTATTAAGCAGGCTAATGTCACGAAGTTTTCATTGACTGGTTTATTTTTAGATACATTAGAGAGCTCTTTTTCCCTCGGAAAGGAAGCTCCGCTCCTTCTATAAGTACATTCAAATTATAAGATATGAAAAAGTAAAACAAAGCGTTATTAAAAGGTCACAAATACTATTTATAGGACTGGAGGTTTTTACTAACTGGTTTGTGGGGAATAAAAGATGTTCTAGATTCGCGCATAATCGTTCTAAAAATAAACTGTCCAGTGAAAACGCTGTGACGCGAGTATGTAGAAGTCTCTCTTGCCGGGTTATGGACTCCTGGTTTGTCATATTTAATAAATAACCAGCGAATAGGCTATTTCCAAGTCGCCCCAAGCCTCTGTTTCAAGGCGAGGCTAAATGGGAAGCTATTGATATGAAAACGATTTTTTAGAGTTCTAATGCAATAAAACTCTTTTTCACACAAAAAAGGTTTTGTATTTAGCCTGCTCACTAAGGTCTTCGCCTAGCTGGGAGTGGCCTTGTCATGCAAATCTTTCTCTCTAGTTGATCGTGTATCTAGACAGACACGAGTTTTAAACGATAAATAAATCCTACAAGTGAACACTTTAGTCTGTTCAGCTGGGAACTGGAAAGCACATGATATTTTCTATTGACTGATCGTCGTTAGCTTCGTTTTCATCAGTTCGTTACCTAATTATGAATTTTTGGCATTAAGAACGTTTATCGAGGATGAGGGTTGCCAAACAAGTAGAAATGAAGTTTAGGCTTTCAAAAGAACCCAAAACAATGAATGATCGGAAAGCTATGGACGTTTACTCTGGTAATCAAACTTAAAACTCATGGCCTCTTTTCTTTTGAGTTTCACTGAATTAAAAGAAGAATTAACGACTGCAAACTAAAATAGTCTGAAATAACATAAAAGACAGATAAGAGAATGACTTGACCAGTAGAGGAATGCGTAATAAACAATGTTTTTTGCTGGGTTTACCATTTAAGTAATGCTTACCAGTGTAAGATCTAGATGCAAACGAAGCATAGTAAAGACTCATCAAATTTCACTAAGAGATCAGTTCAGTATTGCATAGAGTTCGCAAGAAAAGCAGAGGAATATTGATATGATTTTGGAACGATTACAACAGAGATACAAAAAAGTAGAGGAGTAAAAGAACTGTCAACTTCCTTGGACTAACTCCAACCTAAAAAACGACACAGACTCACGCAAAGATTGACGCAATTGGGGATGATTCCAACCAAGAATACGAAAAATAAATGGTCAGATCAGATGAATCGCCCGAAAATGGATGACAACCATGCAAAAGAACTCTTCATCAGGCCAAACATAATTTGTTGTATCGAATTGCTTGTTTCTATGGCTAGACACGTGCTATGAGAATATCCTCAAGTGAAGAGAGCAGATCTCAACTTAAGTTGTAACATTTTTACGATGTCCACCTTTTTAATGAAATTTTTTTTCCTGCTGATCAACGCTGTTTCTAATGGTTGGCTCATTTAATATTTAACACATACCAAAGGAAAAGTCTACCTAAAGAAAAAATTTTTTGTCCGTTGGGTATTTTATAAATTTTAGGTAATAGAGCGCCTTGTACGTTTCTCTTTGACTTGGTTGTAAGCTTTTGTTTTGGTGTGCACGAGTTCTACTCGCGTCTACCGTTTTCGTCTGCTTACTTACAAAAAAAAAAAAGTGAACAATGAAACAACTCGAACAGTACAGGAATTAGACGGCGTTTACCTCGAATCTCTCTCAAGAATCCGAAGTTTTGTTTGGCAGGGAGTCACGATCTCTTATCTAAGTACATTGCTTCTGTTTGTGTTTAAGATATTTTTTGGGTATAAGAGAGTTGTTTGCTTTACACAGAAATCGTAGAGTTGAACTGACAATTAAACAAAGCAAATCTATTTTTAAAGGAAACCGTGTCAAGGGCAAACGAGATTTTGCCAACTAATGTAAATAAGACACTTCCTCTGGATAAAATAAGTTTACTTTTTCAGCTTCTTGGTCAGACTGAGAAACACAAAAGAAGAAAATTCATACATGTTCACGCCCTCGAAGTGTAATCTTTGGTCGATATTTAAACAGCCAGTTTATTGCAAGGCATTAAAAATTGATCTTTTTCACGAATGAAATTGATCTTGTGTTCTCTACAGCATGCTAGCTTCGATTATATTTTTGAGAACAGATCATAAGCTTTCATTGATGTTTGTTCTATAACAAAAGATTAATCACATCGGTGTGTTCATTTCTTTGAAACATTATTCAAACACGCTATAATTGCAACAAAGAATAACAAAGGAAATCTGAAACTGAAAGAGCTTAAGTCATTAGTCACGTGATTTCGAACGCCAAGCATCTGCTTTACCTGTAAACATAGCATTATAAAAAACGCAGATCTCGTCTGATCTGATCTCTTTTCAAGTGCGACTGAAAATAACACGGGTAAGTTTAAAGCGTATTGACAGTACTTTGCAAGAATATAATTACTTCACGCTTCATGCAAATAGGAGACTTAATTTCGCACTTACAGAGGATAAAGTCAGGACGTGTGTAGTCCGCTTACCTCAACATATATCAAATCCCCCGTCCAATCACACTTTCTTTTCCAGTTCACACATTTAACGCCAAGAGACAGTACAGCACGTTTGGCTGCCTTGTCGACAAAAATCTGTAGAAATAATGAAAGAAAGAGTAAATAAATGGGAAAAAAAATATTCTCTTTGATTGCAAGTAAACAACACATCAAGTTACGAACTAAACCAAAATAAATCAATATGGTTTCTTTGGCTCTCAATAAAAAAAAACTATCGAAGTGGTTTTAATTTCATCAAAATTATACCCCGTTTATAGCACTGCGAAGAGGTTATCGAGGGTAGAATCGTCGACGCTTCCTTTGGGTAAAGAGTGGATCTCGCTTCTTCGATTTTAAAACTTTTCGTTTTATAGTTATTTGTCCAGATCCACGTATAGTAAGCCAAAGCAGTAGAATCCCGCGAAATAGGTTAGATATGTATCAGGCTCTAAGCCCGTAAAAACCATACAGAGCTATTTATCAAAGAACTGAGAACAAATTCACAGAGGCATCGAAATTGCCTGCTATATTTTTCTTCTTGCTAAGTCGTTACTCACAAATCTTTCTAGATTTCTAATATACTGCTGACATAAATTCTTCCGCCCTCAGTTCAGGTCAGAATTTTTCAGAAATATGAATTGAATATTAAGCTTGCGGTTGCTAAATGATGTGTCTATACAAAGCTTATCAGAATATTCAGATTAAACTATTCCCGCTAGCGGGCATTTGGTCCAAAATTGACCTGCTCAAAAATCGCGAAAATCAGATAACAGTTAACTTTATTTTTTTATAGACTGTATAAAAAAACCGGTGAATCTTCATAATTCAAAACTTAAACTGTGATCGATTGGAAAGTAACACAATTTAAGCGCTTTGCAGACGTTACCATTGAAGTTTGAGTATGATGGAGAGACAAAAAAATCGCAGAAACAAAAGTTAAACAAATTATACAACAAAACTCAGCCGGTTTCAACTTTTGCTAAGGTTATACATTACCTTAGAGGATGATATAGGTTTTCTGTCCAACGGGCATAAACAAGGACTTCCCTGCCTTGATTTTACGTAAAATAAAAACATGGAAAACATATGTCAGTGAAAGTGAATTTAATATCTTAAAACGGCGCATATCAGAGATTAATCCAATTTTCACCATTCTAACAGTAAGATATAAAAACAACGCCAATTGAGAATTTCCATAAAATCATCCTCGATTCCATTTTCAAGCATAATTACGCGCTTCCACGTTCGTGCTTTTATTTACTACACACAATTTGGCGGTTTTGAATTCAAAACATTAACATTTTTGGAACCATGCAAACATGAACAAGGATATATCGTATAAAAAGATATTCTCTACCTTCGTTTTAGCTCTTGAAGACAAGACTGGCAAAATCTGTGACCACAGTCTTCGATTTGAACAGGGTCGCGAAACGCTAGTTGACAAATTGGACATTCGTATTCTTCTGGTAACGGCACAAGAAATTCAGCTTCAAATCCGCCAGTTTCTCTATCGACGCGATCGGCCATAAAGTCAAATCCCCTCTTACAGCCGTACAAATAGTAATATTACCGAAACAAAGCGCTGTTTTTCTTCATCCGCGCGCTTGAGGTAAAATTAAAATGACAGAGACTTTACTTGCTATTACTGATAAGAGCTTCAGTGAAGTTAAGCTGAGGCCCATAAATAATAATGAGCTATATGACACAGACAATTATTGTCACTTATTTTCTGACGACGCATCTGCCTTCACATGAATTTATTTTCGCCGAGTACTGGCGGCATTTCAATGGCTTGCTAACAAAACATGACATTTCAAGTTTATTATCAATATATTTGGCTTGAGCTTGACAAAATATCGAACTACAAATGAAAATATATTTTGTTGCTAGGTACTAAAAAAGAAAAACAAAAGGGAAATTCTGTGTCATTGTTTTTTTCCTCTCCAAGTATGACTTTAAATGACTTGAAAGTTACAATTTCGTATTTTGGCAAGAAGAATTCTATCTTTTTCTCAGCACTTAGAGATCAAAAAAAAAAAAAATAAGTAAACAAATGGGTTCTACTTTTTGCAATTATTTTCTCCCGGTAAAAGCAAGATTAATTATGCTGGAAATACCCAGAACTAGAACAAAAAAGGGAAATTTAAAAAGTCAGTTCTATGACGTATTGTAATCGTAATAGTTACTGAAATAGATGGCTATTAAACACGATCACTACAAAAAATTATCTGGCCACAAAAAAATTAACATTATTCCAATCACTGATTGGCTTAAAACTCAACAAAAAAACCCCAGCATATTCATAAGTTACTATCGTTTTCTTGAGAAAATAGGTGAAATAACACGAGGCCCTGGTGAGAGAATGAAATTTGACTAGGGACAAGGAGGAAGAGCTGAGCTGAGCTGATGTTAGACGGGACGCAACGACGATTTTCACGGCAACACAGCGTGGCAATGTTGGAACAATGTGGCAACTATTCGAAACAATGTGGCAACAGTGTTGCAACGCTGTGTTGCGCTAAAAATCGTCATTGCGAATCGTCTCCTGTAACATCACCTTTAAACAAGGCTTAAGTGTGTTATGTCTCGCTATTTGTTCAATATTCTATTTTTGGTTACTCTTGGAAAGTATAGTAGGTGTTTGTTTATTTTCAAATATTTTAAAAATAACTTTCTTGCAATAACAATCTGAATCAAGGTAAGAGAATGTCTGCATGAGAGCTGCTAAAATTTGGCCCCATCGTAGGTTAAAACATATTGTTTTTGTCTTGTGAGTAACTAAATTAAATTACTAAACCAACCTACATTTTAGGTCAACTTTCAAAGAAAAGAGCATTTTTTTAAAAGAAAAATAGAAAAGAAGGAATTGAGAAACAGTAACAAATATGTAAACTAGCAGAATGAGAGCACGGTATTTTTCGAACTATCATGTGAAAAAAAATTATTGACATTATAAAGAATGTAAAACTAAAAATGGGAAAATATTACAAGTATCTACAAGCATTCGATTTTCTCATAATTTATTTAGCCCTTATCAGCAGCCATTACAATATTTGACAAGGAACCAGAAATATAACGTGCGGAGCAGTTTGAATCTGGTGTGTTTAGCATTCACAAAAGCAGGTGGAGGTATTATTGAAATTGATACATACATTTATCGATCCATTACTCAATACTGCCATGAAAAAGCGATAAAATATTTAACAGTTGGCAGTTTTTAGGGCAGATGACAACCATTTGGTTTTCATGGAGAATCTCCCGAAGTCCCAAGCTCTCGAGGTAATTTCTTGTCCGCGATGGTTTTTTCCACAATTGGGACAAAGGCTTTTCGCGTGGATTAAGAGTTTTACAAGGGGAACATATGCACCCCATCTGCGTGTGAAACTGAAAAAGAAAACAATTCCGTCACTCATACGTCCATTAAAACGTCTTTGGATCACGACAAAGCCACATAAATCGCTGACTGATATAACAGACCAATGAGAGTTCGCCTAGATGGCAGATCAACCTTTTCTCGCCCTGCTCGCAAAATGATCATCCCATGCAAAGCACACGTGCCCAACACGCGCACACGAAAGCGTGGCAGCGTGGAAAATAAAGTCACGCTAAGTTTCACTTTCGTGCTGAGTGGTGCTGAGAAATGCGCAACTGTTCGCTAAGACAGAGGGGGTGACTGCCGAGTGAAGCACGTGGGAGCTTGATACGCGTTATTAACTTTTTTTCCGTTTTGAGTGGTTACATTTGCGCAAGTTCCCGCTCGAGGGGGTGGCTAAAGCACGGACAGGGGGACTGGCAGCGAGGCGTGCTTTTTAGTGGGTAAAGTTTGTGGAATGGTATCGCTTTACAGGGCGTTGAGGTCGAAAACGATCGCCATTGGAATTTTCATGAGTTTCAATAAGAGGTGTTTCTGAAATGTGCCGAAATTTTCGTCATTTTTGTAAGTCAGCCCTCCGACAACGGCTTGCAGTATTTCTTCACAAGAGCCTATTATTTTAGCCACTGACGAGAGAAATTCATTGCAGGCATACATACCAGTTCTTGAAGAGAAACAACTTCTGTTGCAAGAAGTTGGGAAACACTTTTTCCTTGCTGTTCTGTAATCACACCTGCAAGCAAACGTACAGCTTTTACAGTTAAGTTCAAATTATAAGCCTTTAAAGTGCGATGGGGATATTTCTTTAACGATTTAGCTGAATTTAAAAACATTACCCTTAACAAGAACCGTAAAAAGCGCTTCCAAAATCCTCAGATTTTCCTGACAATTTTGCGGCTGAAACACAATTTGCTCCTCATATACTTCGCCGTCATCAGCAAGTTGCGGTGCGGTAAGAATGATCCCAGCGCCTTTAAGAAACGATGACATGATTGATGGACTAGACTTTAGACATGAGGGTGGGTCAGGAAATATCGCAGAAAAATCAACCAGTTGAATAGCATTCTCGCTTTCAGTCTGAAAGGAAAAAGAGGAAACCAGACATAAGCCGAGAGAAAATTAGGACCCAGAACAGGGCCCCCAACGACAGTTTTTGAAAAATATTTTTTCGGTATATTTTTTTTTAAATTTCTTGCTTGCCTTCCTCTCGTAGGATTTTCGAACCCCCCCCCCCCCCCAGAGGACTTGTCATTACCAAACCAGGTACTAGAAACATACTCTTTGGAAGGATAGTAATGAAGTCTGTCAGAATACCACACCTTAGGGAATTAAGTTGTAAGAAGAGGATAAATTTTTGAGCGATCTATTTACAGTCATAGCAGATCCAGGACATTGATAGGCTAGAAGTAAAGTTAATTCTCTGAGAATTAGAAGGAGTACCCATGGCCACCTCTCCTTGTATTTCAGTGAAGTGTGTTAAAAGCCTTTTTCACAGACAGGCTATTTTCAAAGGATCATTTTCCAAAAAGTGGGTGTCCTGAGGCTTGATAATCTCTGCAAGGAATCCCACATCAGGAAAAGATAGAGGGAGATGAAATCTTTGAAAGTTTTACTTTTTTTAACTCAATTATTAAATGAAACCATTCAATATAGTCTTTCTAAGATTAAATGTAGAGAAAAAAAGTGACTTTAAAAAAATCCCAACTGGCTGGAGGGAAACTAGTTGGCCCCTACTGCGCTTTTCACAACCACACAAAGTCTGAAGTTCAAAAACCAACTGACGTTTGCGTTTTTCCCTGCCGTCAATCATCTTAACGGACCTCTTAGGAAACAGAACGTTGCTTAAACGGGTTCAAAAGGTCAAGGTTTGTGATCTGTGATTGGTGGATTTTGATCCGTTTTGTGTGTTTCTGTGTTTCAAGGTTCATTGCTTGTGATAGTAATTATGATCGACGGCAGAGAAAAATGCAATAGTGAAGGCGACTTTTGAATTTTAGAGACTTTTAGCAGTTAGGGCAGGGATTGAACTCGGGAACTCCAGATAATACCGTATTTCCTCAAATAAGTATCCATGCCCTCCCTCCAATTAGCAACCATGCCCTCTGGCCAAAATATAAAACAAAATAATGCCTCTCTTAAATAAGTACCCCTCTCCATCACTTTTGATAAAAAGTAGTGATACAAGGAAAACTTGTTTCTTAAAATTGCCTCTGTGACATAAATTTTTAAGTTTACATTCAACATTAGTAGTGATACATCTGTGACTTATGCTTATAATGGGACTAGGGTTAGCTTGATTACCAAAAGGAGGAAAACGTAATAATCACTCCCACCCCCCACCTCTACCTCAATAAAGGGGCCTACAAGAAAAACGGCGAAATTTGAAATAAGCGCCCGGCAATTATTCGAGGAAATACCGTACCATTTGTCCAGTTAAGTACAAGGCTTCAAGATACCAAATGGCCTGGGAATCATTAATCTTTATCCTGCTTTATCTCGACAATCAAGTGAGCTGACATTCATGCGTCAAACAAAGATAGAGCAAGCATACCTTATAGACAACGTATATGCAAGTTTTTCCGGAAAGTTTAGACGACTCTTGATCTACTCTCAACATGTTTACTTTAGCAGTGAGTTTCGCGGGGTCGACATACTCAATCTGCGTGGTTCCTAAATCAATCCAGCTGAAGTATTTTCCCTCAGGACGGCCAGCCAAATCTTCCATCGAAAACTCGCTTACTTCGTGGGTGAATGGAAGTTTTAAAGCAACTAGATACTTATCTACCCCTTTCTTTGAGCTGCTGTGTAAATGCGGTCTTAATAAATGTAATAAATCCAAATTATTATCCATTAAAATACCCCCATTCTTGCGTAAAGTTCCAACAAATTCGAAGGTATGTCTGTCCCGTTTAACAAACACAGAGAGCAGGTCGAAATATTCGTAGTTTGCTGCTACAGGAACGGCGAAAAATTCTCCATATGTAGTTTTGATCCCTATAATTTTCGGATCACTAGACTTTCAGCTAGGAAATCCGAACAGATGAAAAATTTTTAGGGGATAAAAATATGCCTATATCTACCGTTAAAATACTAAAATATGTTCAACAATCCAATGTTTAAGTGGTTTTGAACTATATTCTCGTTGGGTGCCCCTGACAGAAAGGAAGAGACACTAAGCCCTTTAACGCAGACTTCCTTCTTTTCAAATCAGCTGGACATACTAAAAAAAGGGTACAATTGGCATCACCTCAAACAACAGCCTATATTTTCCAAAGCTTCCCAAGCAGAGTGAAGTCTCCTCTTTCATTTACTGCAGGCGGAAAAGTTACTTTTCCGCGTCCAACAAAGGAAATAGGAGACTTCTACACGCAGGCCATTCTCAAAGGAATAACAACACACCTCACATGCAACAACCTGCGTGAGTTTATAAATGCAACCATCCACGCTGTCTCACCTTTTCTTTTCTCCAGGAAGGCCAAACAAATTAAATTTTTACCGCAACTAATGAACAAAGAAAAATCATTGACCACTTATCCTGCAAATCCAAAAATCTTATCTACTTAATTCAATGCAACAAATGTAAGTGACAGTACATCGGAGAGACCAAACGCCAACTAAATGAACGATTTGGAGAACACCGCCGATACTTCTTGAACCATCAACAACTCAGTGATCCCACTCCTGTCTCCTTACATTTTAATCAAGCTGGACATTCAATCAACAAAGTCATTCTAATCCCACTTGAACTCATACGCAGCAACCGAGATGCAGTGAGAAAGGCTCGAGAAGCTCATTTAATACACAAAGGGAACACATTATCTCCTCTAGCAATAAATAGACGTGACAAAGCTCACTGATATATGATCACCTAGTATCCTATACCAATTTTATTGTCACATTTTTAAATACCGAACTTTTAGTTTTATTTTCATTTTTCTGTCAGCCCCTGAAGAAGGTTTGTTTTCAAACCGAAATATTGGGCAATTTGCTTAAATATAATATGTTTTTGTTTTTTTCTTTTGTTTACTTGCCTTGCTGTAAGGATCAGTTTGCTGTTTCATATTATTCCCAGAGGGACTGGATGAGGGAGAAGGGGGGGATTGGGGGGGGGGTTCTCATCCCACATTCCAGACCTGTTCCGAAGAGGATCACTCAGTGTGTATACACAGGCAAAAAAAACTGTGCAGGCCGGGGCAAAATCTCAATAAAAGCACTACCTGAAACTTTTTCATGGTTTGTAACAAGAACTTGAGTGCTTCTTGTCTGTCATCTGGGGAAGGAAAACTAAAAAGTTTTCTCAGAGCAGGTTGCCAAATCTGCTTTTTTCTCATGCCTTGCACTTGTGCTCTCAGCCATTTGATAAAATCAAAGTCCAGCTCTGAAATATAAGAAAGGACATTTTGGGTAAAGAAAAGCACACAAGAAATGAAAATGCAAATGAAAATTATTTGAAAAAGAAGAGCAAACAGAAAGGTGGGAAAGAAATAAAATTGAAGATGGCTAGGATTGGTTTACAGTATAGCAAACTACATTTCTCCTATTCCAACACTTTAAACAACGAACTGCTAGGATTGGACAGTGCCTTATAATGCACAGCCCTATATTGACATCTTATCAAGGCAGTCTTTGGTCATGCAACAATCCCCCCCCCGCCCCCTCTGTGAAATCCGATTGGCTTAATGTGGGGATAGGAATGTGGTTACTGAGATTCTCAGCAGCAGGGAGTGGAGGAGTATTGCTTGGTAACCAAAAGAATGGCTGCAAAGGAGAATAGGCAGTCTTACCTTCAGCAAAAAATGCGCTCTCAGTGGAAGCTGGCCGAAAGGGATTGATTGATACCAGGTTGACATCATATCTGGGAGTCCCAAGTGTGCCATCTGAGGAAAGCGGAATTCGACAAACACCAAAAGCTCTAGCATCTCTTGCATCCAAATGAATACAACATCTGTCTAGTGACTTAGTGCAAAGTTTGACTTGATTTTCTAACGAGGACTTGTCATTACCAAACCAGGTACTAGAAACATACTCTTTGGAAGGATAGTAATGAAGTCTGTCAGAATACCACACCTTAGGGAATTAAGTTGTAAGAAGAGGATAAATTTTTGAGCGATCTATTTACAGTCATAGCAGATCCAGGACATTGATAGGCTAGAAGTAAAGTTAATTCTCTGAGAATTAGAAGGAGTACCCATGGCCACCTCTCCTTGTATTTCAGTGAAGTGTGTTAAAAGCCTTTTTCACAAACAGGCTATTTTCAAAGGATCATTTTCCAAAAAGTGGGTGTCCTGAGGCTGGATAATCTCTGCAAGGAATCCCACATCAGGGAAAGATAGAGGGAGATGAAATCTTTGAAAGTTTTACTTTTTTTTAACTCAATTATTAAATGAAACCATTCAATATAGTCTTTCTAAGATTCAATGTAGAGAAAAAAAGTGACTTTAAAAAATCCCAACTGGCTGGAGGCAAACTAGTTGGCCCCTACTGCTCTTTTCATAACCACACAATGTCTGAAGTTCAAAAACCAACTGACGTTTGCGTTTTTCCCTGCCGTCAATCATCTTAATGGACCTCTTAGGAAACAGAACGTTGCTTAAACGGGTTCAAAAGGTCAATGTTTGTGATCTGTGATTGGTGGATTTCGATCCGTTTTGTGTGTTTCTGTGTTTCAAGGTTCATTGCTTGTGATAGTAATTATGATCGACGGCAGCGAAAAAATGCAACAGTGAAGGCGTCTTTTGAATTTTAGAGACTTTTAGCAGTTAGGGCAGGGATTGAACTCGGGAACTCCAGATAATACCGTATTTCCTCAAATAAGTATCCATGCCCTCCCTCCAATTAGCAACCATGCCCCTGGCCAAAATATAAAACAAAATAATGCCTCTCTTAAATAAGTACCCCTCTCCATCACTTTTGTTAAAAAGTAGTGATACAAGGAAAACTTGTTTCTTAAAATTGCCTCTGTGACATAAATTTTTAAGTTTACATTCAACGTGAGTAGTGATACATCTGTGACTTATGCTTATAATGGGACTAGGGTTAGCTTGATCACCAAAAGGAGGAAAACGTAATAATCTACCTCAGTAAAGGGGCCCACAAGAAAAACGCCCAAATTTGAAATAAGCGCCCGGCAATTATTCGAGGAAATACGGTACCATTTGTCCAGTTAAGTACAAGGCTTCAAGATACCAAATGGCCTGGGAATCATTAATCTTTACCTTGCTTTATCTTGACAATCAAGTAAGCTTACATTCATGCGTCAAACAAAAAAAGAGCATGCATACCTTATAGACAACGTAGATGCAAGTTTTTCCGCAAAGTTTAGACGACTCTTGATCTACTCTCAACATGTTTACTTTAGCAGTGAGTTTCGCGGGGTCGACATACTCAATCTGCGTGGTTCCTAAATCAATCCAGCTGAAGTATTTCCCCTCAGGACGACCAGCCAAGTCCTCCATCGAAAACTCGCTTACTTCGTGGGTGAATGGAGGTTTTAAAGCAACCAGATACTTATCTATCCCTTTCTTTGAGCTGCTATGTAAATGCGGTCTTAATATATGTAATAAATCCAAATTATTATCCATCAAAATACCCCCATTCTTGCGTAAAGTTCCAACAAATTCGAAGGTATGTCTGTCCCGTTTAACAAACACAGAGAGCAGGTCGAAATATTCGTAGTTTGCTGCTACAGGAACGGCGAAAAATTCTCCATATGTAGGAAATAACTGTGCAGCAATGTTTCCCAGAGCGTTTTTTTGGTAAAGTTCAATTGACTTGTCCTGTCTCTGCTTACTAAAATTATAATCGAAGCTGTTATCTTCGTCTGTATCGTCCTCCATGCCGTTGCCAAGTTTTGTCACCTCGACGGATTGCGTGACAGGAACACAGGGCGCCCGTGACAGGGTTAAAACTGGTTAAAAGTACTGTAGGTCTTAAAATTTACTAAATTCATTGGAGTGGAAGGCGTTAATAGCTTAATGTTTTTGAGATACGAAAGAGTCCGCTTTTATGGTAGAATCCTAAAAAACCTAAAGAATCGAAAATTGAATTCTATTTTCAATGCGATAAAGAACCGCATGAATGCTTCCATAATATAAAGGGTCCATCAAGACTAAGTCCGAGGTAGTTGCTCCAACAATGGACTGTACAGGGAAGCTCCGCCTATATGGGGTACATTTTTCATCTTTTCAGTCTACAGGTATATCAAAGAGCAAGGATTCACGAGTCGAGTAGCCTGCGTGTAGTTGCCCCTTCTTTTCTTTGTTGCCCGCAAGGAGATGTCTGCATGCACGCTATGAGTAGAGGTTAATAATTTTTTTATTGAAGCCGGTGTACAGCCACCCTCTCCCGTTAGGAAAAAAATCGGATAGGGTTCCTCTTTCCTGATTTCTTTCTGAGGGAATGGGACGGCTATACAGAGGCGAGGAAAACTGCCTCATCATTTTTCTAAAATAAATTCCAAAGCACCCTGCAAATGATGCCCTAGACTTGCCTACAAGTCGAGCCCAAATTTTTTTATGTTTTTCTGCGGAGAAAGCGAGCGAGAGAGCCAGAGCGCTGGGGCCAACTACCGGAACCGGAAATAAGAAGCGAAGGACTTTGAAAAAGTTTATGAGAATTGAAAACATGATCACTAAAGGGGAAATGCTTTGATCGTTTATGAAAGAAAACTATCAACTTATTTTTTAAGGAACTGTATGGAGATCAGTCTGGAGAATTTGAATGTGAATATTGGGACTCAAGGGTTACCCAAAACACTTCTCAGGTTATGTGAAAAAGCTGGCACCTTTTGGTCAAAAGTGGTATGTAAAAGGGTAAGAATTTGAAACCCAGGCACAGCTAAGTCCTTGTTTAAAACTTTGGTGAGTGACCAGGCTACAATTCTCCTCTTTGTAAAGAAATTCCCTGAACAAAATAACATCTTGAGGAAAATCGCTATTGTAATTCTTTATTATCATTTTCCTTTTGTATTGAACCAAAGATTTGACTTACACTGTCAACGTCTCAAAGTCTTCATAAATCTCTGTGACATGAGTGATAGATACATAGCATTCAAAATTGAAATCCTAGCTCTTGTATGTATAAAAGATTCATTTTAATTGAATAAACTATTTACATAACTTTGTTTGAAATCATGATAACATTTCAAAGATTATTTACACATTTAGCGGACCTGAGAATATGAAGTTAGGTAGGGGCTGCTTTTCGTAATGCCAAGTAGCCATTTACAATATCCATTGGCAGGCTGCGAATTGAACCAAACTCATCTGAATTGTTATATTGTATTCCAGTCCTTGGGTCCTTGTATTTTGCCTGAAAAAGAGAAGATAATTCTTAATAAAAATAAGTACATATTTTTAATCTTGTAGCTAACTGGTCGAATTGGTTCAACGACCTGCTCCCAGTTGCCTTGTTGGTTCAATATTGGTAAGAGCACTGCACCGATATCGCAAAGGTCAAGGGTTCGAAACCTGTATGAGCCTGAATTTTTTTCAGGCTTTCTTTTCGCAACTGCAAAAGTTTCGTCTATAACTGTGATGATCTACTTTCATATAATTCTTCACCCTGTAGTTCACATACATGATTTTCATATATTCATAACTCTTAAATTATTACTCCCATGCCTGATCTACATCAATTTTCCCCAAACAATATCAGTATGTAATCAAGGCAAAAGGTTATAAGAACTGGTTAAATGATCACTATCAAATGCATTGACTGTTTATCCAATTCTCTCAACTTATTCTCATAGGAAATGTACAAAGATTAGTCGGGAGAATTTGTATGTGGGTATTAGGGCTTAGAGGGTAAATTAAAAGGTAAAACTCTCACCGGTAAACCAGAAAGGTCAGCATATTTCTTTGACGGTTTGAATGAGGGTGGAGCATCTACACTGCTATCTGTAAAAATGAACAGACCATTCCATGTAAATGTTGCAGTTAATTTTTTATTTCAGTTAATTTTTAATTTTTCCTTTGTGTCAAATTCATTAGCATACATAACCATACCCAAAACAATAAAAATTAACTGAGATAAAAAATTATCTACAACATAAACACTAATAACATTAAAAATAAAAATAATGATAATAATATACAGACACCATAGTAACATCCTTGCCTGGTTAACACATGAGAAATTAAGGGAGCAAAACATGTGGTACCCATGAGAAGGGAGGACAGACATAAAAAGCAACAGACAAGAGGGGAGAAAAGATCAAAAAGAAGATATGATTTTCGCAGTTGTAATAACAATTAAAGCAAGAAAAAATTGCAAATTAACCTGAAATAAGTTTTGGAATTCAACGAGGGCATGGGCTCAAATCCCATTAAAGCCTGAAATTTTTTTCAGGTTAATTAATATATTGCAATTATCGCTTAAATTGCTATTAAAACTGGGACAATTATATCCTCATTTCAATTTGATTTCTGCAGTTCACACCATCTTCATTTCATGATGAAAGATCATTACAACAATACTACAGTAATATTATCATAATAATGACTATCAGCATTACCACCACCACCTTTTTGAGCAACATCAACAGCACAGTCTCAACCATTGTCATCATCATCACTCTCACCATCATCTGCTTTATCACCAGCACTGCCACAATTTTCAACACCCTCACTGCCACCAAAACAATAACTGCCACAACCACCATCACCATCAACATACCAATCAACACCACCATCATTGCCTTCCCCACCACATCCAGCAGCTCTACTACAGTCAACTGTCTCTCATAACGACCACTTCTTGTATGCAACCACCTCCCGTAAGTGGCCACTTTGAAAATAACAGTTTTGTTTCCCAATTAAAAATACTGTTTCAAAAATTCTCTTGTAAGCTGCCAATCCCAAAATTTCTTAACAACCACGACCACTTTTTAAACCAAAAATTTGGCACATTCTTTTGTTTTCTATTTCCTGTAAGCGACCACACGGCATGATCACATGTGATTGTAAGAAAACAATATTGCTCAAATGTCACAAAAGTTCAGTTTTTAATAGTGCTGATCAAGTATGCAGACAGATTACAGCAGTTGACTTACAAAAAGAGATGGCTGTAATACAATCTGTAAGTAAAAATGTGAATTGTAACATTGATGCAAAATGTAATGTACAAACTTTCAACAGTCCAAGCACTATATCTGATGAATACGATTATTGCCAGTTGTCGATTTACCTAAGTTTTTGCTTGTCAAGAAAATATGTTAATCAGCTGAAATTGAGCTTATTTTCTTGATTTTTCCCATAGACGACCAACTCCTTTAAGTGACCACTTTGTTGTGCACCAAGATTGGTCGCTTATAATTGTATCATCATTCATCATCATCATCATCATCATTGTTGTTGTTACTTTTAATATGAACACTACATTTTCTTTGGACTGTTTTCCTACAATGCACTCATATATGCATTGTTAGTAACTGTGCTCACATTGTGGGTGGCTCCTCCTAAAATCAACAAACCTAATGCAACAAAATGCCAGCAAAAGAAATGCGCATGCAAGACATTGTGGTAAAATTGCGATGCACTATGGTTAAAAATCCAGATACAACAGGGGTAGAAATCAAAAATTTTTGTTCCTGTACAGTTTTGGTCTGCTGCCTTGCTCGCTCGCATGATAGCAATATTAGGAATAGAAAAAATGACAAGAATGTACAACCTAGTAGAACAAAGGTACCGTTGGGAGAGAGATTGCAGTATTAAACGAAATTTAAAAAGGTTTAGAAAAAGAACGGACGTAACTGTGGACTCACGACATAAAACTTATAAAGTTAAACATTGATTAACCTTTAAAATATTAGTTTTCTTAAAAGTACATCTCTCAGTCAATTCGATTATCAACTTTTAAGCTTATATGTTAACTTCTTTTGACTAATAGACCCCTTCACGGTTGTGAAAGCATGCTGGGTAATAGGACAAGATGGCGGGGAAGTCAAAAGTTTGTATGGGAATTCAAAGTCAACTAATTCTTCCTAACTGAATATATTTGTCACTTTCTCTTTGCAAACTTTAACTGATGAACTTTAAGAAACTATGCACTATTATGGCTCCGTTAATTCCAAACGTGCCCATCGCACCCGGGCATTTGTCACCTTGTTGGTCCCAGTGAAGGGGATTTGTCAGAAAATCTCTGCCCGGGGGTGGGGCATTTGTCAATTCTTCTAGAAGCGGTTAAAGTCGTTCCTTTTTCAATATTTTACTAATAAAAGAATACACTTATTTACTTAGATAGCTTTATAAAGAATATTTTTAATACCTATGCTTGTAAATGATTATGTGTGGTTTTGGCTCCATCACTTCCCCACCCCACAGTATTTTTTGCATCTGTCTAAGAAATTGCTTCCTGCCAATGTCATCAACTTGCACATGGAAGAAAAACAATCATTAATATCGTTTAAAGAGTTTAAAGGAAATACCTTTTCTTTGCAAGTGAATAGTCGAGGCAGAAAGGCTGGAAAAACTCTGAGAGATACACTAATACAAACTTTGTGTATTGTATGATCAATGTGACAATTCAACGGTTCCATCATGATGAGAAAATACTCATGTAAAGCACATCGGTTGTTTGTTAATTATTCACCACATTAAACATCTTTGAAAATAAGAAAGGTATTCTCGGCTTGCACTGTCACGCAATGAAAAATAAAAATGCAAACCATTCAATACAGAAGGACTAAAATTCTGGGAAATGAAAAAAGATAAATATACAAAAACTCTTGCCAAGAATCAGGTCTGTGAAATATTTCAAATGCGAGATATTGGGAAAAACAGTTTACCTAAATTTATAAAGCTTTGTATGGAAACGCCATGTTGGTGTCCTTTTCAGGAACACCAATATGGCCGCCGGATACCAACAGAAACATCTGTTTTCGAGTTTTCCTACTAATGCGTGAATTCTTCGCTTGAGGAACTCATAAAGATTACAGTAATATTTATTCTGAGACAAGGAATGTTTAGATTGCAAAATCTCCAAAAAT
>CALNXI010001220.1:47353-64790 GCA_942486025.1 Porites evermanni
ATCTAATGATGAAGAGTTGTAACCATTATATTGCACAAATTGTTTTCGACAAGATAGATAACTTTTAAACCATTGTAAAGCAATACCACGTACTCCATAATGTTCTAATTTGTCGAGCAAAATTTCATGATTTACTGTATCAAAGGCCTTAGATAAGTCAATGAATAGGCCTAAAGTTACCCTTTTATTATCAAGTGCATTTGAGATCTTGTCATACAATTGGATTAAAGCATGTGCAGTAGAATAATTTTTTCTGAATCCATACTGATTCCGGGAAAGAATATCATATTTATTTAAAAAATTAATGAGGCGATTGTAGACGATTCTCTCTAGGAATTTAGAGAAAACTGGTAACACTGATACGGGTCTGTAATTTGTGAACAAAGATTTATCACCAGATTTAAACAATGGAATAACTCGTGCAATTTTCATCTCTTGGGGCACAACTCCAGAATTAAGAGACAAGTTAATTATATACGTCAATGGTGCGCAGATTAAGTTAAAAGACTCTTTAACAACATTCATTGAAATACTATCATATCCTGGAGCAGTACCGGATCGAAAGCTGCTACAAATCTCAGTGACTTCTTGTTCTGATGCCGATTGAAGAAAAAATGAATTAATAAAGCCTTCATTCAGAAAAGAACGATGAGATTTGTCAGACGCCGGAATCGATTTAGCTAAGTTAGGTCCAATATTCGTAAAATACTCGCAATACTTACAATAGGGGAGGGATGGGTAGGGAGCAGAAAAACTCTTGCAGAGACACTGTCAACAATAGACAACAACGACAACGACACAAAAAACCTGCGAGTAACGACAAGAATGTTTGTATAATGTAGATAAGGAAATGACTGAACAACAAAATTCAAAACGTTAACTTTGATGCTGGTTTTCTGTATTGTTTTTAGATAGTTCATTGGTCAATCGTTTTATAGAAGGACACGGGAGCAACCGATACAGGGCAGCTGATTATGACAAACTCCAGGCCATTGCACAACTTAAGAAAGCCGCTGGAAATAAAACCTTTCACAAGATTGAAAAGATTACAAAAGCCAGCAAGGAGAAAAAGGAACAGAACCTCATGCAACAACATAAAGCTTGCTGGTCAAAAGAGAAATTAAGACTTCATAGTTTACAGCGGAAACTTCAAAGTGATATTGATGCACTGAGACCTGGCAGTCCATTAGATTACAGTTCCATAAAAGAATTTTTTCAAGATCTGGAAATTAATGAAGAAATTTTAAATGAAGATACTCAAGAGTTTAAGAAAAACACTATACAACCATTGTGGGACCTAAAAGAAGACTTGCAGTTCTGGCTTGGAGAAAACAGAGACAGGATCTTGATGGGTTGGTTCACAAGTTTTCATTTTTTACGTGTTTAAATCCTTGAGTCATTAAAGACAAGATATTTATTTTAACTATGGGATTTACCTTTTTTTGTAATAATTTTTGTGGTGATCATTATTTTTGCAAAATTCAAATGACTCTGTCATTGTTTGTGCATGCATGTCCAATGCATAACAGGGAGATAATTAGTTCCTTTTTGCTGGGACTTGAAGGACTGACAACGTTCATTGAATATCTGATAAAAACATTGTCAAACTCTTTTATTATAGATTATGCAGTGGATTCCCAATTTTTCAAACCTGTTTGGAAAAAGTAAATTGATTAGAATATTTAACAGGAAGTTCAAAAATTGGGAGTAAAATTATACTGTTTGACAGGTGAAGTTATGGACAGGTTTGAATTATCAGAAGTTTCGAAAAGTCGGTATTCTACTCTGTAGATTGCCATCCAGTGTGGTGCTAATTAGAAGACATGAATCATTATGCTTTTTATCATAGCAAAGCTCTGCAAAGCTCTTTGTATACTCTCCAAGTCCATGCAGAATACCATGGGTAACAAAATTTGGTATCCAGGCATCCAACTGAATATATTTGGCCATATTGTGATACTGACCCATCTGTCCACACCACAGGGACAGCAGTGTGGATTCGCATACTCAAGATAGTTTAATTTAACCCCCAATGTGTCCTACATTTTTCTAGAAAATTGCTTGGTAACTACATTTTTGAAAAAAAAAATGAACTGAATTTAACGGAAAGAATAAAACCAGCTTAAGCACAAAATAATACCAATAAATTAGCGAGAGTTACACAACATTTCAATATAATTATCGTATTTATATTTCATTTAATCCTAGGTGTTGCTGAAGAAGAACATGCAAATGTCTTGAAGATTGTAGAATCTGTGAAGATGCAACAACGAGTTGTAATGGAAAAATTACAGATGGAACAAGAACAGCTTGAACAGGAACTAGATGCCATAGTGTTGCCTGAAATGACAGGGTCAGGTGTAGTGTCTAATGACATCACAGAGACTGGGATTCCAGAAGAAGCATATGAACTAGAGTGCCCGAATGAACAACTGAAGATGTCTGTGTTAGAGGAGTTTATTTTGCTGGACAATAAATATGAAGCTCAGCTAGAGTATCTAAATATCAAGTATCAGTATGCAAAGCAGTAAGTGGATTTTTCAAAGGACTCAAGATAGTGCTTTTAATTTCCTTTTAATTTATGATGGACTTGGTACACCTTACCTTTGCTTCTAAGAGTCAGTCATTCTTGACTTATAGGTTTCATCCAAGAAGTAGAACCTTTTGTCTCGAAAGCAAAATTTATACACTAATCTAATGTCTGGGTACATGATGCAGAATGAAAAATACGTTGTAGTTTTCATTTTTCACCTACAATCAGTCCCTTCTCACCTAGTGAAAGCCATGGGAAAATTGATTAAAGCAGATGGTTTCCTGACTAGAGGGAACAGACATTAACTGAAGACCTCTGTCTAAAATAAATGTTTTAAGGTGCCAAAAATGAATAGATGCTATTAAATATACTGTCTCCAGCATAAAAAGCAATGACTGCTGAATTTTATCTACAGTATACAGTCGACTCTCTCTTAACGGACACCTCTGTAAAACAGACACCTGAAGTTGGTCCCTGCCTTTCTTTCCTCCCTCTATTTGACTCTCTATAAGACGGACATCTCTTTAAGACGGACAGCTAGTGCCTGTCCCAAAGGTGTCCGTCACAGAGAGAATTGACTGTAGATTTGAATTTAGTTCAGTTAGGTTGTGTTGTTACTGACAAGCCAAATGTCAGATAAAGACCAGTTCAAGTATTAGTAATATAAATAAGGATAGTGGAGCTAACCCTGCTTTGATTCCCCGGCAATGAATGATGGTTACTTACTGTTAGTCCTGGAGACTTCTAATCCATTGATCTGACACTTGATTAACCCATAAAGCCCCAATATCCACATACAAATTCTCCATACTAATGTCCAAACATATTAATGAAGAACTGGTTGAGAGAATTTGTTTAAACATCAAAGCATGTTCACTAAGGTGTTCTTTCAAAATTAAATTTATGTTAAAAATTTTTAACCTAGCTGAATTGATTCTCTATTTCCCTTTGTCTTCTTGCCCTAATTATTAATGATTTTGGGTGAGAAGACAAAGGGAATTGAGAATCAAACTAAGTTAAAATTTCTTAACCTGAATTTAATTTTGACCTGTAACATGTACAAGAGCTTATGTCTTGATTGTTTTGTTTGTGAGGTCCAATACAGGAGGATGGTCAAAACAAGATCATTTCCACTTTGTGCATTTGATGGAACAGTACCCAGCTGAGCTGCCTAACAGAAGAATGCTTTACATGGACAGAATGCTAAGAGAAATGCCTCATAAAACTCGCACTACGCTGGTAAGTCCAGCATTTAATTTAAAGAAATTTGATGACCCATTATTAGCACGCTATTTTTTGCCCTGACAGTTATATAACAGTTATGTAAAATAAATGGCATTTTCTCTAGAGCTAGTGGACTACTGGTCTTTTGGTTTACTGGCAATCAACAAATTTCTGGAACTACATTAATTTACACTGTAGTTTCAACAAATGACAAGTCCCCTCAAAATTATCTTATATTTTTAATTTTTGGCTTTACTTCCCCATTTTTATAGGTTTTACTATTAATGTTTAGGAATTTTCTGCTTGGGGGATTCAACTGAAGACCCCAAAAACCAACCCTAGATCTGCACCAGGATACAGTTTAGTGTGATTGCTCTTGGCTTGTACTATGATATAATTTCAGGTTGAACATGAAGAGTGGTTGCTTGCTCACAAGTTTTACCAGGAGCAGTTTCACAGCACACTTCGTGCCTGGGCTCATGACAGAGAAGACTTGCTGGTTAAAACCAAGGCAACTTTTGCTGATGCATGGGCAGCTTATGAAGAGGCAGAAGAAAAAGCTAAATCAAGAAAGAAACAAGAAAACATATGCCAAGAGCTCTACAAAAAGGTAAAACATTTCACATCGACTGAGGAAAGATGTAACGAAGAGGTTTTATTAGAAGGTTAGATTATTTAAAGGATTTAATTCTTATGAAAAAGTGACCATTTCAGAAATTTTCTATGATCATAACTGGACCATAATCATTAATGATCTGGCTTTTTTTCTCACCTGGAGCGGGAAAACCTCAGTCTTAAATATTATTATGTATATAGGTAGAATCTTACTTTGTCTCTTCCATTTCCCACACCTGTACAAGATGCTATTAATAGTAGCAGCAGAGTTGCCAACCTCTGGAGACTACAAACTGAGTATTGAATCTCTTTTGCATCAACCCCTCCACAAAATATTAATGACCCAGCCAGCCCCTCCCCCCAATGAACACAAATCACACAATTGAACCCAGTCCCTAAATTATATGGTTATCCAACTGCACCCATCTTCCGTGTTTTGATAGTTATACAGTGGAGCTTGCAACTACATCTCTGGAATTTGAATTCCACGTCCAATTCCCCTGTGACTCCCCATTGACTGAGCTATATGATTTCTGCCAATCAGCAAGAAGTGGAAATGAGCGCGAATGTAAACAAACATTGAAAAACACGTGCCAAGGGTAATGACGTCATTACTAATGTCATCTCTGCCAATCAGTATTTTGCATCAACTTTTTCAATGCTGATATTCAAATTCCAGAGACGTAGTTGCAAGCTCTCCTTCTTCTTCCTGCCCTGCTGCCAGAGCGCTATCTGAACAGGAGACCAGGAGATTTGTGTCGTATCCATGATACTCTGGGATAATCTGGCACAGTTGGCATATAATTATGTAAATTAAAGTAGTTTAATTTTCTTTTGTTCTGAGGTGCTTGCATTCAGAGAACAAAAGCTTGAGGCACTGAAGCTACAAACCATAATTGCTGCAAAACAGCAAGAACAGGAAGAGCAGGCATTGAGAGCTGCTGAAGAGAGAGAACGGAAACGAAGAGATCATCAACACAAACAAGTATGGCTTAATTTTCTTTGTTTTCTTTTTTTAAAACATAAATAATAGAAGCACTGATTTGATGCAATCTATTTGTTCTTCTTTGAGGTTCATGTACCCTCCTTGCATTAAATTTTCAAAATATATTATTTTTAATACTCTATCATATTACAGCCTTTCAAAGAAATGATGAGGACTTTATTTTCTTTTATACTTTAAACAATGCACCAACTTAATAGTTTTTGTTTCACTGTGTAGTGTTTTGCACGTATTGTAGCTACCACTTACTCACTTTAAGTTACTCTACAAATAAAATCTGATTTACATGTGACAGCAAAATAATGAATAATGTGACCATGGAATCCTGGCTGTAAAAACAAGGTTTTGAGTAGAAAAAAAGTCAATTTTTGTTCCAGAGTTTGTTCTCCATTAATTAAAAAAAAAAAAATTCTGCTTCGGTGCACATGTTGCATTTTTTAATAGTTTTTTCTCATTCACACAGAAAAGCAGTAGTGACTGAAAACAGTACCACCCTTTATGGTAGTGTGCACTGATTTACTAGAATCCAACACTGTGACACAATTGTTTCCAAAAGACCTCCATTTTCATCCATCACTCAAGTCTGAGGACAGCAAAAGGGTGTTTTCAAAAATCTCTGCTCTGGAGAGTGTTTTTGAAAAGATGCATTTTCATTGACCATTTTTATTGGATATATGTGGACAGTTTAGGCCAAATTGAAGGGAAAAATCTCCATTTTCAAACAAAAATGGATATGTGTGGATTGCACTGACATGTTTTTATATACGATTAATAATCCGTCGATAGATCCAAGAATTTAGGGAACAGAAAGAAAAGGAAAGAGAAATTTCAGCTGAGGCAGAAAGAGAAAGACTTGCAGAAATACAGGAAAAAATGGCAAAGCAGGCAATCATAGACCATGAAAGGTACTACTGGTTAAAACCAAGGCAACTTTTGCTGATGCATGGGCAGCTTATGAAGAGGCAGAAGAAAAAGCTAAATCAAGAAAGAAACAAGAAAACATATGCCAAGAGCTCTACAAAAAGGTAAAACATTTCACATCGACTGAGGAAAGATGTAACGAAGAGGTTTTATTAGAAGGTTAGATTATTTAAAGGATTTAATTCTTATGAAAAAGTGACCATTTCAGAAATTTTCTATGATCATAACTGGACCATAATCATTAATGATCTGGCTTTTTTTCTCACCTGGAGCGGGAAAACCTCAGTCTTAAATATTATTATGTATATAGGTAGAATCTTACTTTGTCTCTTCCATTTCCCACACCTGTACAAGATGCTATTAATAGTAGCAGCAGAGTTGCCAACCTCTGGAGACTACAAACTGAGTATTGAATCTCTTTTGCATCAACCCCTCCACAAAATATTAATGACCCAGCCAGCCCCTCCCCCCAATGAACACAAATCACACAATTGAACCCAGTCCCTAAATTATATGGTTATCCAACTGCACCCATCTTCCGTGTTTTGATAGTTATACAGTGGAGCTTGCAACTACATCTCTGGAATTTGAATTCCACGTCCAATTCCCCTGTGACTCCCCATTGACTGAGCTATATGATTTCTGCCAATCAGCAAGAAGTGGAAATGAGCGCGAATGTAAACAAACATTGAAAAACACGTGCCAAGGGTAATGACGTCATTACTAATGTCATCTCTGCCAATCAGTATTTTGCATCAACTTTTTCAATGCTGATATTCAAATTCCAGAGACGTAGTTGCAAGCTCTCCTTCTTCTTCCTGCCCTGCTGCCAGAGCGCTATCTGAACAGGAGACCAGGAGATTTGTGTCGTATCCATGATACTCTGGGATAATCTGGCACAGTTGGCATATAATTATGTAAATTAAAGTAGTTTAATTTTCTTTTGTTCTGAGGTGCTTGCATTCAGAGAACAAAAGCTTGAGGCACTGAAGCTACAAACCATAATTGCTGCAAAACAGCAAGAACAGGAAGAGCAGGCATTGAGAGCTGCTGAAGAGAGAGAACGGAAACGAAGAGATCATCAACACAAACAAGTATGGCTTAATTTTCTTTGTTTTCTTTTTTTAAAACATAAATAATAGAAGCACTGATTTGATGCAATCTATTTGTTCTTCTTTGAGGTTCATGTACCCTCCTTGCATTAAATTTTCAAAATATATTATTTTTAATACTCTATCATATTACAGCCTTTCAAAGAAATGATGAGGACTTTATTTTCTTTTATACTTTAAACAATGCACCAACTTAATAGTTTTTGTTTCACTGTGTAGTGTTTTGCACGTATTGTAGCTACCACTTACTCACTTTAAGTTACTCTACAAATAAAATCTGATTTACATGTGACAGCAAAATAATGAATAATGTGACCATGGAATCCTGGCTGTAAAAACAAGGTTTTGAGTAGAAAAAAAGTCAATTTTTGTTCCAGAGTTTGTTCTCCATTAATTAAAAAAAAAAAAATTCTGCTTCGGTGCACATGTTGCATTTTTTAATAGTTTTTTCTCATTCACACAGAAAAGCAGTAGTGACTGAAAACAGTACCACCCTTTATGGTAGTGTGCACTGATTTACTAGAATCCAACACTGTGACACAATTGTTTCCAAAAGACCTCCATTTTCATCCATCACTCAAGTCTGAGGACAGCAAAAGGGTGTTTTCAAAAATCTCTGCTCTGGAGAGTGTTTTTGAAAAGATGCATTTTCATTGACCATTTTTATTGGATATATGTGGACAGTTTAGGCCAAATTGAAGGGAAAAATCTCCATTTTCAAACAAAAATGGATATGTGTGGATTGCACTGACATGTTTTTATATACGATTAATAATCCGTCGATAGATCCAAGAATTTAGGGAACAGAAAGAAAAGGAAAGAGAAATTTCAGCTGAGGCAGAAAGAGAAAGACTTGCAGAAATACAGGAAAAAATGGCAAAGCAGGCAATCATAGACCATGAAAGGTACTGACAAATAATTCAACAAGTTCCAACATATTTATTACAACCCAATCTATGATAATAATATTATACAGTCCAACCTCCATTAAGCAGCTACCTATTAATTAGCGGCCACCCTCTATTAAGCGACCAATAATTTATAATCAAAGTCCCCAAAAAACATTGTAGAAAAAATTAGAAATTAAACATCTACTAAGCAGCGGCCTCTATGAAGCGACCGCGGTCACCTTTTGGCCATCCTATTGAAAGTTCATACATTGTTGCCACCAGTTTTCAGTGGCCATCAAGTGCTTGATTCACGTCTTAGTTTAGCTTCATTTTAAGAACATGATGAAAGAAAATGCAGTCTGAGATAGAAGGTGCTGATCAACTGTGGACCAATAATATTATAATGCTTCTTCTGTCACACATTTGTTTAAAAAATATAGTGATGTTTCTGCTTAAGATTATGCTGATTCCGAGCGTAGCAACTTTATAATCTCCCAGCGGGAGCCTCTGCAGAGGAGAGAGAATATTACATGAAATGCACCTTGGTCACCGGTGGCAAAGTCTATGTTGCCTGGAAATGCAAAATGCCGTTTCACTTGGAAATATAAATTCTTTTAGCAGGCTATTTTGCATTGTTAATTTTCCCTCTTATCTGAGGACTGTAAATATCAAGGACTTAGTATACATGCATTCAAATATTAATTTTATAAATATAAGTATTTTGGTAACTTAAAAATAATTATAGAAACAATTTTACAGTAATTAAAAATATTGTTGTGTTAAGAAATAAAATAGAAGTTATAGTAATCATAGTTCTGTTTACATGTGTGTTTGTACAGTGTATGGTGATGCTTCAGACTGCATACAATATCCAGTTTTATTTTTACTTGATATTGATTCTACTTGTATTACTTTCCAGGGTAAAGTATCGTGAGCAACAGTTAAAACTGCACAATGAGACGAAGCAAAAAGCAAAAGAGTTGGCTCTTGAACAAGAAATAGAAAAACAGAAAAGACTTGACCGACTCAGACAACAGGTACATTTTAATGATTTTTTGAAGAAGGGATCATAATATTTAAAAATATTATGATCCCTTCTATAAAAAATCATGGTAATTTTAAAGTTTGTAATTTGATGACACCTTGCACTTTTTTCATTTTAAAGGTACAGGTTCATGTTGAAGATAATCCTGCAAGAATTTTTAAAGCAACTGAGGTTGGTACCAATATAACATTTGTCAGTAATGTTATCTTTGTTTAAGAGTTAACGATTTTAGTGAGATATATACACACATCTTATTTGTATTTTAAGATTGAAGTATCACAATATTGTAACATGCCCACAGGTAGCTATGCTAATCTGGGTGGGTCATGTTTTCAGGAAATATATACAACTAAAAGTGATAAGAGACCTAAAAACCTAAATGAAAGATTTCTTAAAGTTACATGCAGGCATTTCATTCCATATTTCTGTTCCAATTCACTTGAATTGAGAGTCTGGAACTTTGTGTGTAAAAGTTATTAGTGTCAGAGGATCGAGTATTATAAGAATGAATATCAGAAATATATTTGAAAGAGATCTTGAACGTTACTAGGAGCATTTGTGTGTCTTATTTCAAACATTAGGTTAGCTAAAAGCTCATAATATGAAAAATTTTAATAGTAAAACACCGTCATCAATAAGTAAAGGAATTGCATGCTGATTTTGCTCAGAAAAATACATAAAGCGAAAAATTTGCTTTTGAAGCCTGAGAAGCTTTTCAAGGTAAGATTTACATGCATGGCTCCAGGCCAAATAAGGAGCCACAAGGGATTGATAAAATAATTTATTAGTAGTCAAAAGAGTGACGGTCTTGGCACCAAATTTCGCAGTTTACAGATCAATCCTACAGTTCGGTTCATTTTAATAGCTACAGGCTGAGAGCAGAATCTCACCTGAGTATGATTTCCCACAGGCATCCCAAGCACGTGTGGCCAGCATGTATGAGGAAGAACTTGATCTTCAGCATCCTCTTTTCTCTGTGCATGGATATGATGAAAAGAAGGTCAGTATAGAGAGTAATTTCTACAGCACTGTGCAATTTTTATTCGACAGGATAAGGATTATGATTCAGTTTTGATATCATGAATATTATCTGTTTAAAAAATAAATAAAAGTTTTGAATCACATGTCCATCTTGCTGCTCAGAATGCAAAACTGAAATGTTTCAAGAGATAAATTATTTTACTGTGTGTATGAAGTTTCATAATCTTGTTCATCTTCACCATCTTAGTCATTTATTATTCATCATAAGTGCCAACTGAAATAATGATCTTTGAGAATATCAAATTGAATGTTTCTGTCATCATCATCTACCCCAAAACTATAATCAATAACATACTTACCTGTGGTATTGTCATTATCATTATCAACATTATCAAGCTGGCATCAACAACTTTTTCATCCTCAACAACCTTACTGTAATCAGATCTTCTCGTCATTGTCATCATCATTATTAAATGATGACGATTACATGGTACACGAGGTACAAGATCTGATGATGGCAAGGTTGTTGAGAATGACCTGCCTGGCTAAATTACATGTTCTTAGCAGTGCCCTTTTCCCTTCTGCATAATTTTAGCTGCTGACCTACCCTCCTTTGCTATATCTAAGTAATGTTTTGGATGTTTATTAGTGTTGTGGAAACTTTATAATGATGGCTAGATTTTGTGTTGTAGTTTGGCCGGTATTGTTCAGCATCTTTTCAAACGTTTGTAGCACATCATTAACTAAAAGGTGATCACACCTATATCCACAACACCAAAATACTACCATTTTTTAAAAATGTATCAGTGGGTCAATAAAAAGCTTTAATAGCTTTCTGAGACATGTTCATTTCTTTCAGATGGCAGGAGACACCAGGCTAAAAGTTGAAAGAGCCCTGAGAGATGCAGGAATCCATAACACTGATTATGCAAGAAAAGTCATGGCCTCTATAAAGCCACCTCAAGAACCTAGGAAAGACCAACATTCAACTCTCTTTAAGTATGATTTTCAACAAATAATTTTTCTGCTCAGTACTAGAAATCTCCGTCTCCAAGAACCTAGCAAAACTTGATGGGAAAGGGACAACAGAAGCAGAAAAAGGGAGAATAGCCAAAAAAAGGAGCAGAAAGGGTTAAAAATTATTATATTTAAGCAGTACTTTGCGGGAATCAGATCAGGGTAAAAGAAACACTGAGGGCAAAAGCTATGCCACTAGGCCACAAAAAACCTATTTACTTTTAATTACAGGTTGAAATTCGTTTAAGCACATTTACCCTTAAAAATTTTGCTGAACAACGCTATTTGAAGCTATTCCAGCCATTTTTTGGTCACTGTCCAGCTGGGCTAAAATACAGGTCACTTTTCCACAGGTCACCATTATACAGATAAGCAAACAGCATTAAGTGTCTTCTAGCCCTAATCTCTTAACAAAATGCTCTATTAGATTAAGGGGAATCTGAATTCAAGTGTGAAGCAAACAATGCTGTTTATGTTTTCAACATTACTACTCATTAAAATCATTGCCCACAGTATTTTTTCTCAGGGGATTTTGAAAGTAAAGTGCAAGGATTTTTATGGTGTCTCTGAATTTTTATTTCAGGTATGATTGACAAGGGATTGGCAACTGTTGGATAGCATCTGCTCACAGAAGAATTTCATTTTATTGTATAAATTATTTATTAAAACTCACAAAGTGTACAGTGTAGATTTAATATATTACTATCATCATCATTTTAAAAAAATAATTAACATCCAGTAGTTTTTTTACTCAACTTGGAGACGGTTCTTTTTGGTGGGCCAAACTGAGGTCAAATGAGAAAAGTCTGGGGGAGGGGGGCAAGAGAAAGAAGGCAGAAAGAGCACTGGTTATTCTGTATGTCTTCTTTAGGCTAGAATCAACTGGGTCTTAGAGAAACCTCCTCCTCGGGCACTTCAGTTTCCCCACAGAGGCGAATGCAAATTGGAGTGACATGCAAGTGACTGGTGACAAAAAGCAAGGGACCATGGGAAAGAGAAAAATGAGAGGCGAAGCCCATTTTATTCTTCCCACCCTTTTTTGCACACTAATTTTTATTGAGAGAGAGACATCTGGGTACCAGGCAGGTCTTAGAGATTTACACAAGGACTGTTAATCACACCTACATATTGTAAAGTGCTGTTGTGGATGGCAATAAGAATTCTATTTTTGATGTTGTAACTGTAATACTGAAAATTGGATGGCAATGGAAGACAAATGAAGTACATTTCATTTGATGCAAACTGTTATTGTGTGAGAGTGTTGTTATATTGTGGGTCTTACCCATCATGTTTCTACCTTAATTAGTGTAAGAAATATTGCCAAGTATGATAAATGAAGGAGTCTGTCAAAACATTGGGCAATGTGTTTTTGATATGAATGGATTAAAAAGTCTCATAAAGAGACTTTTTATTTTCAGTAATGGACAGCATTCGTTTTTCACTTCAAGGTAATGTACAAAGTAAATTATTTGGTACATTATGTACAGAAATACATATATACAGCATTTCGTTTTAAATGTCTTTTTGCACAAATTCAAAATGCTTTTAAGTGTTTTACAGTGCAACTACTATGACCCGGGCCATTTAGACAAAGTTGACCTATCTGATTACAAAAAAATAACATTACATTCCAAGAAAGTTGGTTGTGGGCCAATCAGCAGCTCATAAAAAAAAATAAGTTACTCAAAGCACAAAATTTAAATATTGATAGCAAACGTTTTTTCAAAAATCAAAATGTTGCGCTAGACAATGTTTTTCTCTTTGAAATTTTACTTGTAACACCCAGGATACATTTGTTTGACACAAGCTGTTATTTTGTCATCTACCAGCAATTTCTTCACTACCATTGCCACACTTTGACCTCAAGTCAGAAATATAACTTTCCTTTACATTTTTCGCCTCTGTCACACTAACTGTCAGGAAACACACGCTTTCTTCAGCAGGCTCAAAACAGGTTCAAAAGTCACGTCTTTTGGTTGTAATTGGTTAACTTCAATCCATGTTGTTTATTTCATTTTGTGGTAATTATGCTTGACAACTAACTTTCTCAGAATGAATTGTTATATTCCTGTAACCTTTGTCTTGGTGGCCCTGGTTATATTAGTTGCACTGTAATTTACATAATAACTGGTCACCACCACTCTTGATTATACTGTCATGTAAAAACTGGGACAATGGATACATTAAAAAATGTTCTGAATAAAACAATATTATTGTAATACATAGAAATAATGTTAGTTCTTTATACACTTCTATCCTTCTGTTTTTAAAAGATTTGGTAAAATACATTCCACTTATGCAAGCTTTTGCAGAGCCTGCCAATGCAGATACACTGTGGCTACCTTGTCAGCAGTCAAAAGTCACATCCACAAATGTGTCTGCATTTGCAGGCTACCTTTGGAAAGATGCTTCAAAATAAAAGCTAAGGATACTCATACTCCAGCCAGTGAGTGCATACATCTATGTAGCTCATTCCAGGGCCTTTTTCCTCTTTTTGCAGACTTAATAAATAAATAAATAAATATTATTGAACTACTGCTCCTGCATTTCTGGCATGGGAAACCATATCTTAACTTTATATGATCAGCAGTTTCTCTTTTAAGATGTAGTGTAGTGTTTTACTCTCAGGGTAGGCAGTCAAGGAGTGATATTATTTTGTCAGTTCATGACACAGACTGCATCGGTGGCCACAAAAAATACTTGTACAGTGCAATTCCATTCCTGAAATAACTTCCCCAATATTCACCCGGTAGCATTCACTGTACCATAGTTACAGTGTATAAATAATGCAACATGCCAGGTGTGAACAATCACTGTTACACTAGGCTCCCGTCTGCAAGGTTTCTATGTCAACCAAGTATGAAGACCTTCACTGCATGTCAGCTCTTTCAAACAGCTCCCTGACAACTGTTCAGATTCCTGGTAGTGTTTCCACTGTCCACTGGAGATACCGTTACCTTCTTCCAAATCAGATCCACAAGAAACAAACCCCTCTGACTCTGATTTTGTGTGGCTGCTTGGGACATTAAAGGCCACAGATGGTTGGTGTGTACAGAAAGTCGCTTTGAAGGTCCCTTTTTGCGAAGTCTTTAGTAGTTGACACATTTCAAACAGGCAGCCTGGCAGTACTGGTCCAGAAATTTCCAGACTATATAACTGAAAAGAAGCAAAAATCATTTTATAGCAGGTCTGTCACTTAGTTTTCAAGTTGTTGGGTACATGCAAGTAGTAGGTAGGAAAGTGAACAGCTAGGAACTGCTGTTGGTTCTATTTCTTTTTTTTCTTTCAAAAGTAGCCAGGGGACATGCTCATGGTAGCTGGGGAAAATCTTCAGCCGCCGGTCCTCACTGGCAGCCCTGTATAGCATTCATTTGAAGGGGGTCGGGCACTCTGAACTTGTTAAATCGGGAGCACCCAGCATGAGGAATTCTATGAAAAATCTAAGATTTCCTAGTTACCCAGGAGCAAAAGTGAGGCACCAGGAGTCACTGGGCACCAACCTTGTTGTAGGAGAGGATCCTGGGAACAAGGTTGACTGGGTACTGCTATCTGAGCACAGTCTTCACTCTTCCAATAGAAACATTGATGACCTATAAATTTTCCCAGAGGGGGGACACAGATTCTGCTCAAATGTACCTTCCATTTGAATGGACACACTTCAGGCTTTTTTTTCTGTGGTCTCAAAATAAGAGCTACCTTGTTCAGTAAATGTATTATTTCACATAAATGATTCACTTGAAACTTGTTGCAGGGCTGTCGCTTAGGGCCGGTGGCCAGGGATTTTCCCCATGCCAGCTGCCATGTGCATGGCCTCTGGATGATTAGTAAGAAGCCAACCCTCCAAGTTAAAGTTTTTCGCTTGGTAATCGTTTCACAGGAAAGTACCATAAATGCTCAGATCCACAGCTGTGATCTGGGTGAATAGTCACACTTAATCATTTCACCTACCAGATGAGGTTTGGCTTTACTAACAAAGGGTATACAGTGTACAGGCAGTATTTTCTTTACCTGTGTCATCCCTTTGGCTTGCTGATGCTTTAATATTCCTTGGCTGACTTTCAAACTTTTCAAGGTGGCACCATCAAATGCAACAGGAGCCAGAAGTGTTGGTGGAACATGTGCAAGTGGCCCTGTGTTGGAGACTAAGCTCTTGCAGTTAAGCAGGAAGTTAAACAGAGCGTGTGTGTCAGGCCCTTTCACCAGCACTGTGGATGTTGGCTGTTGATCAATAGTTCTGAGGTTGTTTATTTGATGTGGGGTAATGGCTTTTGGGTTAAGCTGAGGAAACTGTTCTTTGTCAAGACCCATGCTTTCTAGCCACTCCCGCTTGTCACTGTATTCATCATCAGAATCATTGTCCCCAGCCTCTGCCTCCTCTTCCTCATCTGAGTCCTCAGTTTGAGATTCACTCCCAGGCTCTTTCTTTCCTTTGCTATCCAAATGTGGCATCATAAAGTCAATCCCTGTAATTTAGCAGAATAAAAGCTCAGTCATGATAATATTTTAGACACTTCAAAGATAACCCTTGCTGAATCTGATTTGTGGAACCAAGCAAACTGCTTCTGAAAAGAGTGAGATCAGTTTCCTGAAAATAGTTTCATAACTTCACTCACAAGTCTCATTAATACAATTATCTTGGCACCTGTGTCTTCCACTGCAGGTTTTCAGGGCTGCGAATTCATTTTCTCCGAATCAGATCTGGCTAGATGACAGCCTACTTGTTTTTCCAACTAATCCTGTGAGACCCATTTTACTAGCTTAGCCTGTGTTGACAGGCATAATCTAACCCCAGCTTGTAAAATGTCTGCGAAGCAGCGCCAAGATGCTGGTTCTTGGCTCCCAATGGACTCAACAAATTACCAGTGTGTTTTGAATCTCCCTTGAACCTGACTGGCCAAAGAAACAATGACTTTTTTACAGGCCAACCAGGGCAAATACTGAGATCCTGGTACACGGGGGGGTCTAGCCTGCCTGTGTGCACAGGCTACTGAGGGTCCAGAAAAAAGATTTAGCAGGTTCGCAGAGGGACTTTACAAGAGTTGAGCACAGGCTAGTTACAGCGGTGAGGCACGTCCCCACCTCACAATGTGAACAGGGCCTAAGATGTTTACTACTGAGAAATACTTACCTTCATTCTTCAATGCATCACGAAAACCTTTACTGGTTGGGGTGATAATTACTTGCATACATTTCTCTCTGTTGAATACTGCAGCTTGGAAGAGCATAGTGTTTTGGTTTGCTACCAGATAAAAATAAGGGCAAAACCCAACTCGCGTAAGATTAAAAATTGATCTGAAACTAGCTATCCAGTCGCTCTGAAGTGCGGAAGCCATTTCGTTTGAGATTTGAACATCCCTTTTTGAACCTACTCTCCCGTCGACAGATTTTCTTGGGAATAATTCAAGCCAAGGTAGAGAAGGGTGCATCCATAATTTTGTGAGGGAACAAAAAGACGATGGATGACAGTTTGCGGAATTGCTACGCACATCAAGATCTGAATCGACATCAAGATCTAGTTCTTTTGTTTTACAACGAACGAAGTTACTCAATCCTTGCCCTTCGTCCAGAGTTTTTAGAGTACCACACCATTGAAACGAATTGGTAGATGTAAATCTTATTTTGTATTTCAAACTCCAGTCTAAAGGAAATGCCTTTGTACCCTCCATTTCCTCCATCGTAGTTTCAACATCTTCACTTTGCTCACAATTAGCGTCTAAAGCTTTCTTGTTGTTCTCGAATAATTTTTGCTCATCTTTTGTCGATTGAAGCGATTTTATAGAAGCATTTTCCACAGTTTCGTCCAAGCCATCAAGAGCTGTAAAAAGCTTACACTCATGGGCTTTTACCTGTGAAGTAAGATTTGCCTTTTTACGAGGAGAACACCGAAAAGGATTTTTTCTTTTCAGCGCCCTTTGGCCGCGTCCATCTTGAACTTGGCCGTTGATAGGTTTCAGGGCATTTGAAATCCGCAAAGATGGACTATGTGTCGCTTTCTTCCTCTTAACCTTCAATTTGATAACACCAGAGGGTTTTACAAGCCGACTGAACCCAGTTTTCGGGGAGGTTTGAGCCATTTCGAGAGATTTTTCACGTTGT
>CALNXI010001220.1:69462-79701 GCA_942486025.1 Porites evermanni
TTTTAAACCATTACAAAAGATTTAATTATTAGAAGTTAAAGTTTTACAAACAGTTCATTTTATTTGCCTGAAATTAAGCCTTAGAAACTAAAAGGTTTGATCAATAATTGCTCACAGATGTCCTTCAGGGGATTAAGTATTAGAAATGGCTAGAACATGCCAAAGAGATAGAGAAAGAGATCAAAGATCTGTGAACTTGTGTCTGGCAAACTATCCAAGTGTTTATATACACAGTCATACACATCTTATAACCTCATCTCCGCTTAACGATGAAACATTTCCCAAGCATTTGTTATATAGAGGTGTTCAATATAGCGAACCCTCCACTTAACTAACACATTTACCCAGTCCCTTTGCATGTTAAGTCGAGGTTCCACAATGTACTTAAATACTTCGATCACTAAAACTCCTTTTAAACTATATCATACAGCAGAGAAGTTGATAACAGATTTGTTGTTGTTCTTGTTGCAGGAAGACGAAAAGTGATTAATGAAAGAAGATCATTAAGAAAAATAAATATCAATCGTTTTTTTTTTTAAAGAATGGTGTATTCATTTGTATTACAAAAAAAACTTTTGAACGTCGTTTCTCCTTAGACAACAACTACTCGCACGTCCAAGCTCCTACAGAGGCGTCTTCTCTATTTTCTAGACAACCATTATTCGACTAGCATCTGTTTTTTAAGAGCACGGGATTTTTAGATAAAACTTCATTGACAATCATTATCATTAACCTCTCTCATAATATTGGGAAAGGCTTTTCGTTGTGTGTGGTTTGTAGAATCTCGTTTTTGACTCTCTTTTACTATTCATTGTAATTATTATTCTTTAAAGGTTCATATTTCAGTTTATTTGTTGCTTTGGTGCATGTATGTTCTTTTTATCCCCATATAACGGTGACGTGGGATCCTATTCACCACCGGTGTTTAGTTTTCTGCGAGCTAAAAATAAATTTAAGTAAAACCTTCATACACCAAGAAGGGTGGCTTCAGAAAAGAATGAGGCCCGAGGATGATAATTGGTGGTAGAAATGAATAGTCTGTTGAACGTTGTGCTTCCTCTTCGACAACAACTTACTAGTCAAACATTAGAGCTCGTTACAAAGCTTTCTTCTCTATTTTTTTCGATCACTATTGATTTTATTCACATTGAAATGTTGGGAGTTCTTAGGCTTAGTAAACCTTGTAACACACATTTCCTAAACTCCTTTTTTTTTATTGGAAATGCTTTTCATTGCGCGTGTTGACTAGAATCTCGTTATTGACCCTCTTTTACCATTCATTGTTATTCTTTATTATCAGTTAATTTGTTGTTATAACTTAAGAATCATCTTGTACATGCGTGACCTTGTACTCAAAACCGTGACGTAAAAAGGTTCACACTCTCTCCAACATCAATAGCACAGCATAAAAGGAAATTTAAGTCTTCGTTAAGTTTTACGACAAGTGATATTGTATACCGCATGACCCAACCTAGAGAGTACAGTGGGGGATCGAGAGGAGGGGCCTGGGCCATTATTTTTAGACTAGCCTTGCTCACAAGTCGAGCTTTTGAGCACGTAGCGCAACAGTGAGCGCGAAGCGCGATCGTACGAGCGCCGAGCGCGAAGCACGAGCGAGCCAACCTGGTCCTACCTGACCAGACAAGAAAACCATGCGAACGACTTTGAGAAAGTCTATTTTTAGACCAGAATGAGGCTCGAAGAGCAGAAAATGTTATTTTAAACTGGGTCTGCCACTGCAGTAACATCGAAAAGAATGTGGCAGTTTGAAAGTATCAGAAAAGTTCTCGAATTTTATAGACGGTGTTCTCTTGAAAGGAAATTTCTTTCTTCGCAATGGCCGAGTATTTTAAAGTCGATGATTACGAAAACTAACGTTTTGGAAACCAATAACCACCGGATTGTAGCTTCCAGTAAGATTTAACTAAAAAGACTAACGATTTCATGGATAAGGAAAGATTAAAAAAAACCTTCATGACAACAAAATGGGTCGCTTCGGACGATCAGCCGAAGATGATAACAAGAAAAAAAGACCAGTCACCTGAATGTTGTTTTTCTAGTCAAACTGTTTCAACGGGTCAAACGTCTGAGCTCCTTACAAAGACATTTCTTTTTTTAAAAAAAACCGAATTTCGTGTAGCTTTTCTCTTTTTTTACGTTTAATGAATTCTTAGCAAACCTTTGAATCAAAATAACCCATTTAAATTTGTTACTAGTAACGGGAAAGGCTTTTCCATGGACATGGTTAGTAAAACATCGTTTATGATCCTCGTTTACCATTCGTTGAATTATTCTGTGTAAGGCAATCCACGTTTCAGTTTATTTGTTGTTACAAGGTCAACTATTCTCGAACTTGCTTTGGTGCGTTTAATTTTTAGCCGTATATAACGGTGACGTGGGTGGGTCGACATTCTTTCCAGAATAAGAAACTACCACAGGACATCTACCGATGAAAAGCAAAACGGACGATTTCGATGCCTAATCACCACCGGTGTTTTTCTTTCTGTATGCTTGAAATAAATTTAAATAAAACCTTCATACATCAAGAAAGATGACTTCAGAAAAGAAAAAGGCCCGAAGATGATTATTGGTGATAGAAAACAATAGTCTCTTGACCGTTATGCTTCCTCTGACAACAACGAGTCAAACTTTTGAGCTCCTTTTTAAGGTGTCTTCTAGATTTTCCTAAAAACCATATTTCGACCAGAAAGGACCTTATTCACATTCAAATGTAGAAAATTCTTAGGCTAAACCGTGAAAGACCAACTTTCTACACTCCTTTTTTATTAATGGAAAGGCTTTTCGTTGCGCGTGGTAAGTAGAGTCTCCTTTTTGACCCTCCTTTACCATTCCTCATATTATTCTTAACCTTTTACCATTCATTGTTTTATTCTTTAGAACTTTATTTTTTAGCTTATTTGTTGCTATAACGTAAGAGTTATCTTGTACATGCGTGACCTTGGTATCCGCTCAAAGCTGTGGTAAAAGGGTCCACACTCTTTCCAACATCAATAGCACAGCATAAAGGGAAATCAAAGTGTCTCCGTTAAGTTGTGGATAAGCAATATTGTACGCCGCTTTGACTAAAGGTGAACCCAACCTAGAGAATACTAGCGACGAATTATAGCATGTCGCAGTTTGAAAAGATAAAATAAAAAAAATGGTGTTCTCATAAAAGAAAATTTTTTTTCGACACGACCGAATATTTTGAAGTCAATGATTAAGAAAACTCAGTAACATTTTGGGAAGTAACCCTATTCACCAACAGAGTTTAGCTTTCTGTAATCTTTAACAGAAAGACTGTTGATTGCATGGATGAGAAAAAAAAATTAAAAACCCTTAATACACCAAGAAGGTTTGCTTCAATTTGGAGAAGAATACGACCGGTCCAAGATGATAACTAGTGGTAAAAATTTAGAACGTGCAGTCAGATAAATGCTCTTTTTCTAGTCAAACTGTTTCAACGAGTCAAACGTCTGAGCTCCTTACAAAGACATGCTCTAAATTTCCTTAAAAACCGTGTTTCGAGTAGCTTTTCTCTTTTTTATACGTTTGGTGAATTCTTAACGAAATCTTTGAAAATAACCCATTTAATTTGTTACTAAGAACGGGAAATTAAGGCTTTTCAACGGACGTGGTTACTAGTAGAACATCGTTTGTGATCCTCTTTCACCATTCATTGTATTATTCTGTGTAAGGCAATCCATGTTTTAGTTTATTTGTTGTTACAAGGTCAACTAATCTTGAACTTGCTTTGATGCGTGTATTTTTTATCAGTACATAACGGTGACGTAGAAGTGTCGACATTCCTTCCAGATTAAAAAACTATGAAAAGAAAGATCGATTTAGACGCCTAATAACCGCCGGTGTTTTTCTTTCAGTATGCTTAAAATAAATTTAAGTAAAACCTTCATACACCAAGAAGGGTGGCTTCAAAAAAGAATAAGGCCCGAAGATAATTATTGGTGTTAGAAAAGATATAGTCTTTTGACCGCTGTGCTTCCTCTGACTACATTGAGTCAAACGTTTGAGCTCCTTACAAAGCTTTCTTCTCGATTTTCCTAAAAAACATATTTCGACGAGAATTGACCTTATTCACATTCAAATGAAGCAATTTTATAGGCTAAACTGTGAAAGATCAATTTCCTAAACTCCTCTTTTATTAATGGGAAAGGCTTTTTGTTGCGCGCGGTACGTATAGTCACCTTTTCGACCCTCTTTTACCATTCATCAAATTATTCTTAAATTTTTACCGTTTATTGTATTAGTTTTTAGAACTTTACTTTTCAGCTTATTTGTTGCTTTAACGGAAAAGAGATATCTTGTGCTTATGTGGCCTTGGCATGAGCTGAAAACCGTGCTAAACGGGTCCACACTCTTTCCAATATCCATAGCACAGCATAAGGACAAGCAATATTGTACGCCGCTTTGACTAAAGCGGGATCCAACCTAGAAAGTACTAGCGACGAATTATAGCATGTCGCAGTTTGAAAGCTTATCAAAAAATGATGCCTTTAAAAATGGTGTTCTCTGGAAAGAATTTCTTTTTTCGACATGACCGAGTATTTTGAAGTCAATGATTAAGAAAATTAACAGTTTGGAAAGTACCCTATTCACAACCAGTTTTTAGCTTTCAGTTATCTTTAACAGAAAGACTGTTGATTGCATGGTTGAGAATAAACATTAAAAATTCTTAATACACTAAGACGGTTTCCTTCGGAGAAGAATACTAACGGTCAAAGATGATAACAAGTGGTAAAATAAGACATTCGGTTCAATGCAGTTTTTCTATTTTACTCAAACTGTTTCAACGAGTCAAACGTCTGAACTCCTCCATTTTCTGAAAAACCATGTTGCAAGAAGCATTTTTCTTTTGTATACGTTTGGTCAATTCTTAGCGAAATCTTTGAAAATAACCCATTTAAATTTGTTGCTAATAACGCAAAAGGCTTTTCAATGGACGTGGTTAGTAGAACCTCGTTTGTGATCCTCCTTCACCATTCATTCAATTATTCTGTGTAAATCAATCCCTATTTTAGTTTATTTGTTAAGAAGTTGAACTTGTCTTGATGCGTGTACGGTTTATCCGCATATAACGTTGACGTGGGAGTGTGGACATTCTTTCCAGGATTGGAAACTATGAAAATAAATCTACTGATAAAAAGAAAAACTAACGATTTCGACACCTAATCACCACCGATGTTTACCTTTCTGTAAGCTTAAAGTAAATTTAAATGAAAACTTAATACACCAAGAAGGGCGGCTCCGGGAAAGAATAAGGCCCGAAGATGATACTCGGTGGTAGAAAAGAAATAGTGACTGTCTGTTGAACGTTGTGCTTCCTTTGACAACAACGATTTAAACGTTCGAGCTGCTTACAACTATCTTGTCGATTTTCCTAAAAAAACATATTTCGACGAGAATTGACCTTATTCACATTCAAATGAAGCAATTTTATAGGCTAAACTGTGAAAGATCAATTTTCTAAACTCCTTTTTTATCAATAAGAAAGGCCTTTCGTTCGCGCGGTACGTAGAGTCACCTTTTTGACCCTCTTTTACCATTCATCAAATCATTCGTAAGTTTTTACCGTTCATCATTGTATTATTCTTTAGAACTTTACTTTTCAGCTCATTTGTTGCTTTAACGGAAAAGAGATATCTTGTGCTTGCGCGGCCTTGGAATGAGCTGAAAAACGTGCTAAACGGGTCCACACTCTTTCCAACATCCATAGCACAGCATAAAGGGAAATCAAAGTGTCTCCGTTAAGTGGAGGACAAGCAATATTGTACGCCGCTTTGACTAAAGCGGGATCCAACCTAGAAAGTACTAGCGACGAATTATAGCATGTCGCAGTTTGAAAGCTTATTAAAAAATGATGCCTTTAAAAATAGTGTTCTCTGGAAAGAATTTCTATTTTCGACATGACCGAGTATTTTGAAGTCAATGATTAAGAAAATTAACAGTTTGGAAAGTAACCTTTTTACCACCAGAGTTTTGCTCTATAACCAGAGTATAATACCATCAACTGACGTGATACAACTTACCTTGACTATGAAGATGACCGCACAGGTTGTCGAAACATTAGTCAATGTCAACAACAACAGTTCTATTCAGGACTACGTTTACTCGGACGATGAAACTCAACCTACTTTTGAAATGACTCCTGGATTTAAACCTTTCACATGATAATTAGTGGTAGAAAAGAATACAGTCGAACCTCTCGATACGGACACCTCTCTGATACGGACTCCTCTCTATTACGGACAGTTTCCAATGTCCCGAGAAATTCTCATATATTTTCCTTAAAAAAACCTCCATAATACCGACTCTCTCTAATACGGACAACAGACACGAAATCTCGGCCCCAGAGAGTAATTTCATATAAACTTAACCTTTTTTTTTACGGATACTACTGTGATCATGCAGGTTCCGATCCCGAATCCCGATCAGGTGAATCTGCATTGGGTGAATCTCGTTTTTGACCCTCTTTTACCATTCTTTGTATTATTCTTTAAAACAATGTTTGTCAGCTTTTTTAAGTTAAGAATCATCTTGTACATGTGTGACCTTGGTACCCACTTAAAATCGTGCCTTAAAAAATAAAGGGTCGACAATCTTTCCAACATCACTAAAAGGAAATTAAATTGTATTTTATCAGTTTGATTACAAGCAATATTGTACGCCGATTCGACTTAAGCAGGACCCATTTTCTTTTCGAAGAATTATAGCATGTCTCATTTTGTTAATATTAAAAGTTCATGTCTTTAAAAAAAGTGTTTTTTTGAAAGAAAATCTATTTTTTGACATGATAGAGTAGGTTTAAGTCAATAATTAAGCACAACTAACGTTTTGGAAACCTGTTCACCACCGGAGTTTAGCATTCTAAAGAGCTTTAACAGAACTGACTATCGATTGTATCGGTGATACACCCTTCATAGAAGAGGGGTGGCTTCGGAGAAGAGTAAGTCCGGCCGAAGATGATAACTGGTAGTAAAAAGATTATAATAAGATTCCAACACCCTTTTATTTTTCATTTTTTGATTTAACTTTTACAAATATTTGCGTGAACCTTTTTATCACATAAAACGAGAAGGTAAGACGTCCTTTTTTGGCTTCATAAGCCATTGGAAAAGTTGTTTTGGTCAGTTTGCCAACGGCAAGAAAATCTACATCGACTCAAGTTGGCACCCAAAATCAGATATTCATTATTTGAAAAAGGTTCTTTTGAAGCAAAAAGACTCCATCCATGACATCTACTAAGTTACTGTGGGCATTTCACTTCATTCTGCTGCCTAAGTAGGTGACAGCGCTGTTTTATTTTTATTCCGTCATTGAGATCCGAGCCAACAGGCGTTAATAAGGCGGCGCAGTGAGTAGAAGGGGTCTTTATAACATCAGTGCCTTTCTCAGGGTAGGCCCGATTACCAGCCGCTGTTCGGGAAAATGAGCTCACACTCATCTATTCTCAGGGGAAACCCAACGACAATTTTCGGAAGAATATCTGTTCGGAAGACGATTTTAGATCTAGAATTTTCGGAACATTTGTTGTAAAATTTCTTGCTTGCCTGCCTCTCCTGTGATTTTCGAACATCAAAAAAATGGTATAATTGCCTATTTTTAACGGATTTTTACCCTAAAAAGGTCACCTAGAGTTTTCGGGAGCCTTTTTTCTCGCTGAAATTTTCGAAAAGGTAAGTTTTAATCCCTATAATATTCGGATCACTAGGCTTTCAGCTAGGAAATCCGAACAGATGAAAAATTTTTAGGGGATAAAATATGCCTACATCTACCGTTTAAATACTAAAATACGTTTAACAGTGCTATGTTTAAGTGGTTTTGAACTATATTCTCGTTGGGTGCCCCTGCTTTCTTACGAGTGACTGCAAATAAAACCGTACAGAGATGGCGAAGACGGCTTAGTACACGTTTTGGTTATCTCCTTCTTTAGCCGAAAGTCGAGACAGCTGACTAAAACTGAGGAAAAGCGTAACAATTAAAATTAGCCCAGGTAATACTGAAAGCATCAACAGCTGTGGCACCAGGTTCTCGATGCCATGAAACTAAACTATCAGACTTCGCACTAAGCCTTGATGCAATAAAAAGTAGATTACATGAACGAAGGTCAAGCCTGCCTTAGGTCATTAACTTGTGAGACCACTCCAAGTAAGATGGATCAAGTAAGGTCTACGGCCAATGGTCTCAATCATCCATAAACCCGTCACAAAACCACTTTCTGATAAAAACAATGGGACCAAGAGGCAATTCTAAAGGATAAATCCAGATTGGTAACGGGAGAATGATTTTAGCCATTGCTGCACCATGGTGGTTCGGTGACAGATTTGCACGTTAACTACACCACGGATACGAAATACTGCAAAATCGCTATCCAGAAACTAAAAGAACAGCCCATATCACTAAAAATTTTAGTTTTTTTCGTGTAATGTGGGATAAAATAGTTTGTGGGCCCTAGAGAGTCGATTATATACGATTTTAAAACGTGGTATTCCACAGTGCTATGAATTGCCCTCTATTACAACGTTCCCCATGGTATTGTACCCTATTTTTGACTGCTTTCTTAAGTGGAATAATTGGGCGGAATAGGGAAGGGGACAAAAACGTTTTCAGTAGCCAAAAAAACTAAAGAATCACAGAAAAACCTGGAGATTCATATAATCAGAGAGAAACTACTTCAGGTGGTCTGAAAAGTGTTAATGGAGGAGAGAAAGACCCTAAAAGTCATACAGAGACCAAGAGAATCGACTGAATGGAAAAACGATGATTTTTTTGGTAAGTTTATTGGAACGGCAACCAGAAGATCTTTGTGAAAGGGGGAAGTAATGGTAGGGGAGGAATGCAGTGATATGGGGAGAGGAAAAAGAACTGTCTTCTGTGCACCATTTTAATAGCCCTGAGAAAACAAAATTGGGAAAAAAAAGATGAACTGGTTGGCAAGGTAGCCATGCTTGTGGACAAAACGACAAAAAAAAACTTGTACATTGTGTAGGAACAAAGATTTCAGTTCCCAGTGGAAGGAAATGCTTTTGTTTTTTGGGGGAGGGGGGTGGGGGTACTTAAGATTTCAAGTGACAGGCATGATCAAATGAGGGCAAAAAACAGAACACAATAAAATCCCTAGACCTCCCAAGAAAACCCCCAAAAAATCCCCGGACCAAAATTAACCTCAAGGAATTTCCAAGCCTTCCAGAAAGTATTAAATGATAAACAGTAGAAAATTAAAAAATCAGAAATTGAATCAATTACAGTGAAACCTGTATTAAGCAGACACCCTCGGGGAATGCTGTAGTGTCCACTTAATACAGGGTGTCCGCCTAATACAGGTTTCGATAGATAACATCATATGACGTGTCAAATGCCATTCAAATGAACAATGGAAACGTTTAGAATACTCCCAGAGACTGACAATATACGTTTGCATTAATTTCTTTATCAAAGTGGACCAATTGATCATAGTACACAAACATAGATTGCAACTCAAATTTGAAGAAATCAGATGAGTGAAACAAGCTCTCTACAAACAAAACGAAATAGAAATTCAAAACAATACTGTACTTTGAAACTAATCAAATAAGCACACCAAGTCATGTTTTCTAATGTGAAATCGAAACATTTGTGGGTGGCAATTTGAGGCAATCTTTCACATTTCTGGTGTCTGGCATGTTGGGTGGTGGAATTTAATTACAAGTGTCCTTTTAATACAGGTTGGTAACAATAGAAATGACCATTTTAGGTACTTTTTAGATGTCTGCATCCGCTAAATAGAGGTGTCTGCTTAATAAAGGTTTCATTTAAAGTAAATATGGGAAATAAATTTGGGGACTTCGGCTACTGTCCGCTTAATAGAGAGTGTCCGCTTAATACAGGTTTCACTGTATTGTTTAATTTGTATATTATGAAACAGATCCTATGTCATGTGTTAAATATTAAAATAGCCACAAAACAAGTTTGGTTGTAATTTATTTGCAGAACCTATGTGGCCAGGACACAATGGCACTACTATTCTTCAGATTGTTTTGAATACCCCCCAAAAATCGCTAGTTAATCAAACCACCCAAAAAAAACCTACCACATTTTCCAACACCACCCCACCCCACCCCCCCCCACCACCCCACACCCCCACCACATTCACCCTCCCAACCCCCCCACCCCACCCACCCCCCCCAACCCCCAAACCCACCCTACTCACGCTCCACTCGCCCCCACACAAAAAACCTAACA
>CALNXI010001220.1:86377-113935 GCA_942486025.1 Porites evermanni
TCCCCCCCCCCCCCCAAGTGTAGTGTCCGTATTAACCTGTAGGGTTTGACTGTATAAACAATGATTTTGTGTTTCTTTGTTGCAAGTTTCTCCTAACTTTAGCATATAAAACAAAGTCTGCATTATGGGGGGACTACTATCCTCCCTTTCCCTCTAAACAATGGTACTCCTCTATAATGAAAGAAACAACTAAAAAATATGGTGTCAGGTAAGATTCCTATACAGCTGGCAGCAACCTCAAACTATTTCACACAAACAGTTTGTTTGAAAACCTAAGCATGTATTCATAATAAATATATGGGGCTGATTGCAAGTCTTACTTTAAGGTCATTCCTTTTAGTTTTAAATACTTGCAAAGTGTGGGAGGGGGGGAAGGGAGGAAACTTCACTGTCCCTGTCACTTGCTTCTCAAATCTACCATAATTTTTCTCTGACATACCGCCACTCAAGTGATGACTTCTTCACACTAAATGGTTCCAATGGTGTCATCAGATATCTTGCAGTTCGCAGTGGTCCAGCCGGGGTGGTAAACAATGTAGACCTTACATCCTGAGTGTAGGTTCTTCTAGTAAGGGCTTGAACTGCTACCGCAATCTTATCACGTAATCCATAGCCTACTTTTTTCACCAGGGAAATTACCCGAGACTTTTTACTTGGCTGCACAAGCGATGCATCTTCCCTGTTATCCTCCTTTCGCTTCCTCTTGTTCAAAAAATTCATCTGATTATTTTTGAGAAAAAAATAATCAAAGATCTTTGAAATACACTTTCTTTGTGGTTTTTGACACAATAAATGTAAAAAATAACTATAACACTTACAGTTAGCATTGTTTAATACACATTTTCCAAAAATCATAAATGCAAAACACATCCACTTTACAATATTATTGGCAACAACAAATTGCCTCTCCCCTCCCCCTGACAATGTTGTTCTTGGTTGATTGTGGTGAAATGTAATAATATTGGAAAGTGCATTTAGAACTAACATTTGACGCAATGCACATTATCAAACAAGGTACTCTACAACATGTATTCCAGAACGTTAAAACAAGGGAGGAGGGGAGGGGATACTGTGGCAAGATATTGATCAACTTACCATAATATGGGCTATATAGGTATGTGCCACTGTGAAGGGTATGGTTTTCAAGCAGCTAACTCTGGGATAGGGTATAGAAATCAGAGAGGTTGGGTCTACAGTGAAACCTCGATTTAACGAAGTGCCAAGGAACTGGGGAAATTTGTTTGTTAAATTGAGGGCAGGTTCAATATATGGAACTCCATTTAACGAATTTTCAGGAAAACTACCAAAATATTTGTTGTATCCAAGTCTAGATAATAACTAATTTACAAAACCAAGCATTTACTCCTTAGAGTAATAGACAACTCTGCTACACATCTAGATTATAAATTACACTGGCCAGGGATATTGCACACACTAAAAAATTAGCCAAATATCTTGGCGCCAGTTTTGCAAAGCACCCTTCAAATGTTTGCTTTGATTGCCATGATGACTCCGAAACATCGATCGCCCTCTCTAAGTCTTATGATCATCTAATTTAGATCAATATCCCTCGCCTAAATCTTCATGGCCGGTTGGTGCTGACCAAATTTGGAAGAAGCGGGAAAATACNGTATGGTTTTCAAGCAGCTAACTCTGGGATAGGGTATAGAAATCAGAGAGGTTGGGTCTACAGTGAAACCTCGATTTAACGAAGTGCCAAGGAACTGGGGAAATTTGTTTGTTAAATTGAGGGCAGGTTCAATATATGGAACTCCATTTAACGAATTTTCAGGAAAACTACCAAAATATTTGTTGTATCCAAGTCTAGATAATAACTAATTTACAAAACCAAGCATTTACTCCTTAGAGTAATAGACAACTCTGCTACACATCTAGATTATAAATTACACTGGCCAGGGATATTGCACACACTAAAAAATTAGCCAAATATCTTGGCGCCAGTTTTGCAAAGCACCCTTCAAATGTTTGCTTTGATTGCCATGATGACTCCGAAACATCGATCGCCCTCTCTAAGTCTTATGATCATCTAATTTAGATCAATATCCCTCGCCTAAATCTTCATGGCCGGTTGGTGCTGACCAAATTTGGAAGAAGCGGGAAAATACGATCATTGACCCCGTGCATATTAAAGTAAACGCAATTATTGATTAAAAATGGACGGAAATTCTCAGAACAAAAAGGGGTCGATGCCTGTCATCTGCTTTTTGAGGAATGCCTGCGAGGAAAAATATCCTGCTATAGCCTGTATTACCTGAGCCAAAAACAGTCAAATGTTTTGATGAACTCTGCGAGGAGGCAATGATGTTTTTGAATTTGCAAACAATAAAAATGTGTTGCTCGTTTATCTAACCGCAGTTATTAAAAAGGTCATGATCATTTACCTTAACTTTGCTTGAACCTCAACACAAGGAGCTTTTCTCCCATGATACAAAATTTGAACGCCAGTCACCACCAAAGTTTTTAACCACCAAAGCCGCATTTGCGCGAAGCTATCCTAGTTCCCAGTCCGTCCTTCTGTCTAAGGACCGCGCCCCAAATTCGACTTTCGAGACAGTTTCGACAGTTTCATTTTCCGTCCTTCACGTTGGTGTCACTGAACGTCGACTAGTAAACGAATACGAGTGAGACTATGCCAGCTCCTTAGCTTTTTGCCTTTCTTCAGGAAGATTTAAAAAGAAACAACTCGACCAAAAGGTAAAGTAATTATTGTTCGGGCGAAAAAGGTTCAAAGAGAAGCAAAGTATAATTTTGCGTGGTCATTCCAAGACCGAAAGTTATATGATTCCGGCATTATGGAAGCGAAATAAGTGCTCGAATAATCTATCTTGGTCATTGACATTTATGAAGAAAAGCATTTTACATTGCATGTATTTCTCCACTAACATTTAACCTCTGAATTGCATTTCTTTTTATTTTGCTTTTTAAGCCGCATCTTCAGGAATTTACCTGTGTACGTGAATATTGCCGGACTGTTTAGGATGCGCTGATATCAAGAGACCAGAATGGAACTGTAAACAAATTTTACAGATATGACTGATGTCGAAGGGTAAGTTTAGTGTCCAAGTTCTTATAAGTAAAGCTTATATAGTTCGATCAACACTGGTTTACGTGGCGGCACGGGCTGAAGACTGAAGTCGAATGTGGTAGCTTTAACAAATGCAAAATTTAACACAAGCGAGCGTAGTTCCCGCCGTCGCGACTTCCTGTGTTTCTTCCCCAACATTTATTTGTCAAACCTGGCCCCGGCAGTCAAGAAAAATGAGCACTTGATGCATTGTATTAATTGGGGGCCATTAATGTAAAGTGTTAACGAAGAGAAGCTTGTAAAACAACAGTTCAAGCAAAGAAAAGTTTTCGATGTGAAACGAGCAATTCTCACCACGTACTATTAAAAAAGGAGAGTATTTAGAATATAGTCGCTTCTGTTGGAAAATCTGATGTTGGGGAAATAATCTAACCAGCAAATGAAAAAAAGGAACAAAAAGGAATTACAAGCCTAAAGCGAACGACAAAGGAAAAGAAAACAACGCTGTTTCTTGAAACCTGGCCGAGTTTAACAAAATTCCGGCGTGCCGTGCAGCACATGTCCTGCACGTGCATCATGTTTTTTTGTACATTTTTTTGCCTTTACCGCACGAATACGGCGGGAAAATGCCGAATTTCACGTTTTATGGAGGACGTAAACAAGCGACGACTAAGACCCTGTTTACATGGAGTGGGGGACCCCGGTCTGGTGGGGTAAGTTTCTTTTGTTTTGTGTCCCCCAGAGCGTGAAAACAAAAGAAACTTACCCCACTAGACCGGGGTCCCCCACTCCATGTAAACAGGCCCTTAATTTTCTTTCTCTTTCTGAAACTGAATATGGTTCTTAGGAATTCGGCTCAAAAAGGGTTCGCTTGCATCTGACAAAGTAAATGAGTTGGATTAATCGCGATAGAGATTGAAAGAACACAAATTCACTTTTTAAGCGACGTTTTCGTGGCCGTCGGCGTCGTCATATCTTAAACTCCCTATTATTAAATATTTAGGAAGAAAATATTAAGAATGATCGTTTCTCTTACCACTGAGTCTAGGTACAAAATTACTGTCGGTTCCGTTTCACTTTGTAGATAAGTATTTAAGTAGCTTAACCATTTTTAGAAACCTTCTTTGAAATTTCCCGAAGCTTACCAGTATTGTCCGATTGAAACTTAGAATGATTTGCTGCGCTGTTTGAAATGTCTTCAATGGTTTTCAGTGTCACGCCATTCAAAATAGATCAAAATAAAAATCAAAACCGTTCAATAGATAAAGTCCAGAATCTGGGAAATGAAAGGAGGTAAATATACAAAGACCCTCGCCAAGATTTAGGTCAGAGGAATATTTCATATACGAGATATCCGAAGAATGTTTTACCCAAATTATGGAGACGCCATGCTGGTGCTCATCCGGATGGGCTCCAACATGGCGGACGGAAACCAACAGAAACATTTGTTACCGAGTTTTGTTACAAAAGCCTAAATTTATTCTTCGAGGAACATATAAACATTAAAGTAATACTTTTTTCTAATACATAAACTGTTTAGATGGCAAAATTTCCTGAAATAAGTCATTTTTTTAATCTAAATGACAACTCTCTTGGCCGTCATTCATGTAAATGCCGCTTCACGCAAAAGCTTAGAAATTCAAGCGTACTCTATCACAAAACCAAGAACCCTTTTGAAGCGAGAATTTGTATGAAAATTAGTTTTCCGCTGCTCTAATACATCGTGAAAGTAAAACCTCGGTAGGATCGATAGATTTGTGGTTTGAATTTAAGTGACGTCGAGTGAAAACCAACAATTGCTTTTTTGACCTTCTGGTCGTCGTCGCCGTCGTCGCCGTCGTCGCATCTTAAAGTCCCCATTAGACCTTTTCACCGATACGGCAGCCATTGAATTGATTGGATTTAAGGAGTATTATGGGATGCCCAGGGGGCATGAGCACGATCCGATGTACTTTAAGTTTTCCTAGAAAAAGATTGTAATGGGAAAAAAAAAATCGTTGTTCCGTGTTTGGATGCAATAATGATCGCCTTTTTCCCGAGAAATATACATTAAAGGTCTCTTTTTGCCCGATAGTGAGCGGGTGCGCCCTGGGTATCCCATAATTCTCCTTAAATCTNTGAAATAAGTCATTTTTTTAATCTAAATGACAACTCTCTCGGCCGTCATTCATGTAAATGCCGCTTCACGCAAAAGCTTAGAAATTCAAGCGTACTCTATCACAAAACCAAGAACCCTTTTGAAGCGAGAATTTGTATGAAAATTAGTTTTCCGCTGCTCTAATACATCGTGAAAGTAAAACCTCGGTAGGATCGATAGATTTGTGGTTTGAATTTAAGTGACGTCGAGTGAAAACCAACAATTGCTTTTTTGACCTTCTGGTCGTCGTCGCCGTCGTCGCCGTCGTCGCATCTTAAAGTCCCCATTAGACCTTTTCACCGATACGGCAGCCATTGAATTGATTGGATTTAAGGAGTATTATGGGATGCCCAGGGGGCATGAGCACGATCCGATGTACTTTAAGTTTTCCTAGAAAAAGATTGTAATGGGAAAAAAAAAATCGTTGTTCCGTGTTTGGATGCAATAATGATCGCCTTTTTCCCGAGAAATATACATTAAAGGTCTCTTTTTGCCCGATAGTGAGCGGGTGCGCCCTGGGTATCCCATAATTCTCCTTAAATCTAATAAATTCAATATGGTCGCTGTATAGGTAAAAAGGTCTACTACCGATCGCTTCCTCTGCAAAGCTGATTTTATTCTTTCAAAGAAGATTCCTCTTGACACTTAAAACTTTTATATAGAAGGTTCGTAAAGCCAGAGGAGTCTGAGAACTGACTCTCTCATGCATAGCACCTTTTCAAGAAAATAAGTCTGGCGACAGGAAGGGACCAAGAAACTGTCAAATGCTGGAAAAAAGGAATTAATTCCTATGCAAAATGCGCATAATTTGCTCGTTGGTACTCCGTCGATTGGTACCGTATTTACTCGACAAAGCGTGGCGCTTAATCGAGTATTTCCATAAGATGATGAAAATACACTGTAATTGCTGTGTTAGATCTTGTGAACTTTCAGCAACAGTCAGGACATTGACATCGAGTTAAGAGTTGTTGAAAATCTGCAGAAAAGTATTGATGAGGCTGTTATGAAAGCCAAAACTTAGGTTAGCTTCAAGCCGGTAAGCCATGAAAAAATACTCATGAGGTAAGTTAAATTGAACAATCAAAACGTTTTGTCTTTGTGGTATGAGCCTTTTAAATAAGCACCGCCGTAGAATAAGCGCCACATCGGAGACACGATAACGCCGCGGCGCTTATTCGAGTAAATACGGTATACTCAGTGTCTAATATCTAATTGGAGTTATAAAAACCGGGTTGTAATTTTTCTCAACTTTCCCTGTCTAATAGCTTGTTTACTGTGTTGTTTGCTTTTTTTTTTTTTGCTTGTTTAAGTTTTGTGGTTAGGGATTTGTGTAGAAGTGGGTGTAGACAGAATTACAATCTTACCCCCCCCCCCCCCCCCCCCCCATTCTACTGTGTTGTCTTTTTTTTTCTGATACGCCCGCCCCCCGCTGTTTTTCCTTTTCCCCTCTCCGCGTTTTTCTGGTTTTTTTTTTTTTTTTTTTTTTGTTTTTTTAATTTTTTGGTTTAGGGTTTTGTTTGGAGGGGGGTTTAGCCAAAATTCCAATTTTTCCCCCTCCCCCCCCCCCCTTCAACCGTTCCTCCCTATTTCTTTTTTTGTCCGTACCCACAATTCTCTCTTTAATACAAGTGACAGTTATTTGAAATCAGTGCGCGCCTAAAGCTGGTTTCGGTGCCGTTTAGCAGTTTACTTTTAGATATTGGTCACCTTGAGTAAAGTTTCCCGGAGAGCATCATGTAAGCTCTGAGATGGGACAAAGTTATTACGATTCGCAGAGACTACATCGTCCAATATCGTATTTTAGTAAAATCCAACTAGTGGTCTATCATCAATGCTGCATTCTGACTGGTTGAGCTACTACTAGGCTATATGTTATAGCCCACTAGTAGCGAAAAGCGCGGGCTTTTTGGCGGCAAAAAATTATTTAAGTCTAGCTTTAACTAGCTAAAGTTTTTTTATTCTTGGTATTTTTGACCAACTAGTTGGATTTTAATAAAACAATTATTCCTCTCGCCCTCATGGCCTCTGAGTCAATACCCAATATTCGGCCTGCGGCCTCATGGGCTATTGACTCAGAGCCCATTCGGGCCCGAAGAATGATTGTTAAATATGCTCGTTTCATTTGACTAAACGGATCAACCACCCTGATCCGGAAGAGACAGAAAGGTACGATATTGTTCGTTTTTCTAAGGTGACCACTAAGTCTTTGGCCTCGGGAACAGGCTCTTAGGAGTCAAATGAATTAGGTGAGAGCAAAATTGCAGGTGAACTTTGACCCGGGCCAAGACCAAGACCGCCGACCGTGTGACTCTACATCGGGGACCTTGAATAAGACGAAGTGTAAAAGAAAAGTCCAGAGGTGTTCATTTGCCAATAGGCTGAGTTTTTCCGAGTTATTCGATGATGTTTCGCTTGTGTTGAACGTGAGAAGATTATGCGTGGTTGTGGATAGTCTTATCAGTGCCGCGAAAGTGTGTGATTGTGTGATTTCCGCATGGTGTTGACAGGTATTTGACCGCGTGGTTAAACTGTGGTTTCGCCAAGATATTCTGTGCCAGCCATTAATATTGTTTCGTCGGCGTTTAGCTTAGCTGATTGTACCTTGGAAAAGCAACTCTCGACTCAGGAAAATTGGATCTAGGTCTAGTTTCAGCGGGCTCTAATGGCATTGAACCATAGGTCGATTTTTGCAGATAAGAAGGTGATAATTTGTGCACCATGTTTCATTCAGTTTGTTGTCTATTCCATGCGAAATCCTGTTGTTTATCTGACCGCGAAAAAAGTAGTGTTTTGCTAACTATTTTAAGTTGTTATGTAAGCCTTAACCAGGCACTCTCTCACTGCAGTTCACTCAACTTAAAAATTTCTAGACTTAAATGACACTGGTTTGAAAGCTCGCGAAGTCAGATTAGTGAATAAATGTTCTAAAATTTGCGTCATTTTAAATTTGTCTCGTTGGAATGCTTCTAGGGACCATTGACTTACTGCCCGGCGTCAGATAAAGGCTTTTAATCGGCCTTTGAACGGGTTTTATTGTTTTAAATTGTCACGTAGTAGAATGAGTTGATATTTTTGCTAACCCGGTTTTCAAAAATCCAGGTATATATAGATGTGGCCAGGGCTAAAAGCGAAGCTCCCATTGAGATAAATTTATAATTTAAATCAAACAATAAACTTGTAATCCACAAATCAGTTAACTTAAGGGCACATTCATGTGACTTTTGAGGGAAAGGCTAAGTGATTTTAGTGAAACATCTTCCATTGAGTTGATAACCTTATATTTACACCCAAAAAATAGCAATCATCTTCGATCACATTCAAGAGCCGTATTACAATGGCTTTTGATCACAGGAGACGGATTAGGCCTGGAAAACAAATCAGTTCGAATTTTTTGCTTTCGACAAGTTTACTTTACAAAATCTTGCCAAGGACCTAGTACGCAAAATTACTTTAGAATATTATCTAAACCTTTGGTTTTAAAATTCAAACTGTCGACCGAATTTTTTTTGCAACTCAAAAGAACATTTCTTGTACACCATGTACACAAAAAATTACTGGGCTTTCTTAACGCACTTAATCGCACGCATGTATCCGTGAATTCAAAATATATCCAAGTAATTTAAGGCGCCATGAAAAAGACAAAAATTACAGAACAAAATTCACCTACATTCGCGTTAACTTGATTTTCCAACCTTTCCTAGCATCAGCAAAACCTCGAATCGAGCTTAAAAAGGCAAACAGATCAATAAACACTCGGAAAGTTTCGTTTGTATTGTAACCTTATCTTCTTCCCGAAAATTTCATCACAAGGTAAAACCTGCCGGACCAGGAGCCAGACGGACAAAGGGCCACATACTGTAGACATTGACGCGTACTGCTTCGAGCGCACGCTACAATAAATAAAATTTTAAGTTAACTGCAACATTGATCGCTTTGATAATCTTGTAAAACAATCAGTTCATACCTCAGCAGTGCGTATGTCGAGAAATTGAACACGCGGGAAGTTTGGAGAGTGCTCCAGAGGCTAGAGTTGCTCTCGGCTGCGCCTCGAGCAACTCTTACGCCTCTCTGGTGCTCTCCAAACTTCCCGCGTGCTCAATATCTCGACATACGCACGCTGACGCATGAACTAATTGTTAATCCTAAAGCATCAGGCTATTAAACAAAACTAAACTAAACCAATACTCTTTATTTGAAACGGAGGTTTCTCAGATCTAGAAAAGCCGTAATTTTTCCCGGATCGGGTACAAAAATCTGAAGTAGCAAAACAATGAAAACCGTAGATTGTGATATGATTCATGATGATTGTAATCGATAGACACCTACGAGAATATTTACGAGTTTGTTCTCCATAACAACGATGGCTGTACAATGTCAGGGGCACCCAGCGATTGTTTTCTGTAAAATATCTGTTCGAAGAAGTAATCTTTGCCTAGAAGCTTATCTTATGAATTCCCGACGATTTTCTGAAGTTTAATTTTTCACATTTTACTCCCCAGATTAGGTTATTTTTCGTAGTGAAAAGGAAACCTAAACTTTTGGGATCCAAAAATGGGATCGACAGAGGAGCTAGAAAAATTCTCACTTTCGTAAAACTTTAAATTGCATCTTAAGTTTTAAGGAAAGTAATACTGAAGCCATAATAATTTCGAACAGACTCAAGTTGCCCTAGGATGACCGAATTAACAGATCCAAATTTTATAGCAACCCTCAGAATGCACTTTTTGAGATCTAAAAGTACTCTGGATAGTCTAAAAAGCGTCACGTTTTCAATGTATGTTGGAGGAAACCGTCGTTGGGTGGCTGCAATGTTATGGAGAGCTCCCATTTACTTCACTTTTCCCTTCCCTACCACTCCTCCTGTTTCCATCAAATCAGTGGTTACTCCTTTACGAGACTAAAACGAACCCATTACTTTGGTATGGAATTGCAAGAAAAAGTTGAACAAGTGTAAATAAGAGAGGATAAAGCTCCTCTCTTGGTGTAAAGTATGAGGAGCTATAACCCGTAGAAACAGAGCATCATTTAAGGTTCCTAAAGTTGGTTTAGACCTCCGGTAAAATTTATCTTCAAAAATTAGGGGTGGTCCATGGACGAGGTCCACGAAGGGGTCCATGACTAGGTCCACGGGGGTGGTCCATGGACCGGGGGCCCATGTTTTGTATACGTCCATCGGAAAAGGACCCCATCAAGTCGAGGTCTCAGTTAGCTGGTTCCCAGGACTTTGCTATTGAAGATGAAATAAGCGACACTCGGGTGATACCCCTTGTAGAAATATTTGAAGAATACTCGTTCAACGAGAAAGAAGAAGTTATCGGTAAGATTCTATTTGAGCTTATTTTATCAAAGAACATTTGGTTACGAAGAATTTCGACCCACCACAGCAGGAATTTTGATACCCGCGTTCGGGCAAGGAAGAGAAACCGGAACTGAATACTCTAAAAGCGGATGAAATATTAACTAAAAAACTGCCTTAGGGGATTTTTGCGAACTCAGTTGTTAACTATATTGTATACTTGATATAAACTGCGTTTTATCTCCGTGTTTTCTGGAGGAAAATCACTCTTCAATATCAAGTTGTGTCAGCTTTCAATGAGCTATTTGGCCACCTGCGGACGTCTTTTTCGTCGCGCGTTTTCTATCAAATCAAGCTATTAAATATTTAAGCTTATTTAGTCTGGCGATCTTTGTGCTAGTGTTCATTCATTTAGTTTTCTTTTTTTCAGGTAAGGAATCTTTTTTTAATGGAAAACTCAGAGGAAACGCAGAACACGGAAATAACACCAGAAAGTAATAATAGCGTGAGCCCTTCAGTCACTCGAGCGCCAGAAAGTCCGTGTGATGATCATGGGAGAGATTCGGCTTCTGACAAAATTATAGCAAGCGCTATGTCTGCTAAAGAAGAAGATAAAGAAGTAACACTACTGGAATGTAGTCCAACGGATAAAAAGAAGAAGAAAAAATCGCGAAAGAAAAAGAAGTCCGCTGGAAGTGGTGGTAACGCAACTTCTGTAGCTCCTGATGAAGAAGCAGATCCGAATGATCCGAGTTTATCAAACATAGGTAAGCTGACCTTAGAGAAAGAAGGGGAAAACATTGAAGAAACCTTGGAGAGCAAATCTCCAAACAAAAGGAAGAAAAAAAAGAAAGGAAAGAAAACTGAAAGTATCAGCAGTGCTAGTCCTGAGCCACCGTGCAGTGCTGATGATGTCAACGGCTTGACAGGATGTGAGCTCCAGACTGATGACAAACAAGTCAATGAAGCAGAAATGTCAGCTGGTGCTGTTGCTGATGTGACTCCCCAACCTGAGATTAAAAAAGTGAGAGATGAGGAAAATTCTGACGTATCAAATATACCACATCCGCCATCCACTGAGAAAGAGGGTGATGATGTCATGGACTCTGCAAAAGAAACTCACAAAGAATCTGATGACGGTTGTAATACTAGCGTGGCTGAAAACACAGAGACGACTGAGACAAGAAAAGGAGACCTTTGCACGTCAGGGGAGGATGAAAACGAAAGTGCTGAAGTTGCTTGTTCTGACAGAAACCCAGACACTTCCGCAGCTGTAGCTTTCTCTATACAACCCAAAGTGGAAGATCTGGAATCTGATGCTGAGGATAATTCATCTTCTATACTTAACTGTGAAGGGTAAATACCTTATTATAGGAAATTAACGATGCACTTTTTTTGACGCAATTTTAAATCGCACTTTTTTACATCATTGTTGGTTTACAGCACCTCGTCTGCTCATAGTTCCTCTATCAACGCCTCAGTCACTATCAGACAGTTCTTCTTTAATGAATTGGGTTTAAAATGTCTTTTGACTTGTTTTCGTATTGATCCATTTCCCAGAGGATGACTGAAAATGACTGGAAATGCTGTTGTTTTTTCCTTAAGATATGTACGTTGAGAAATTTGTATTACAGCAAATTCGCGTAAAACAAAGTTAGGCGCACATTGTTTTCGAAAATGTCGCGTTAATTTGATGTATCTAAACGTAACTTTTGGAAAATTCGCGTTAATTTTGTGTAACGTAAATTTTCTTCGCGTTGCTAACGTGCATCGTTAATAAGGTAATTCTGTATTATCCAAGTTGTTTTACTTCTCTATAAACTGCTAGATATGAGCTTTTTTCTCCAAGTCCACCTGATTTTTAACAACTTAAGGTCAACAATACTGGAAAGAGAACTTGAGGAGTCAAAACTATGTTCAGTTTAGGAAATGGGTAGCTGCTACATAATTATGGAGAATAGCAAGGCTAGATTCTCTTACCCCCTCTCTATTGAACAAGTAGAGGAAGCAAATCCACATAGTCCCAGGATTATTTCATAAAAGAAAGTGGAGGAAAGAGGGATACAACCAGGTTTTCATCACTCACACAGGAATTAGTTAATGAAGAGAAGGACAAGGAGACAAGAAACCTTTTCTTTTTGTAATTTGTTTACTTAAATTTAACACATTTAAATATATTTGCAAAGGCCGAAAAGTTATCTTGCACTTCTTTCCTATTTCTAGAAGAAGCATACTCTGCATTTTCAAGCTGATTTATGGAGTGGGTCTTCAAGCACTCAGAAAACTTTTCTTGGAGATGAATCCATCATGGACAAATCAACCTTCAGATGCAGCTGCCTTTGACAGAGGAAAGATGAAGCTTAACAAAGAAGAAGAAAATGTTTTTAACAGTGGCAACATTGACAAATGGGACTTCTCGTTAATCACAACTGCACTTCTCTTCTCAAAGACTTGTGTCTTCGAAATGAGCAAGAGACCTGGCTATAATATTGCCTTGCAAGAGCTAAAGAAGATTCGAAACAAATTGCTGGGACATCCCTCTACAGATGGGATGAGTGATGATGATTTCAACATCTTCTGGCCTCAACTCTCTGCCCATTTTGTTACACTTGGCGCTGATCCCGTTGAGATTGCAGATATAAAAATTCAGTCAGGTACATTACTTCTAGCGTTCAAATAAGAACGGTCGTCGAGCCATCTAACTAATAAATAGCATTTCATTTCAGTTGAGGCTTGGTTAAAGCAAAGTTAAGGCATTTCATACCTTTGGCATACAGTGTGCGTAAGTTCCATCGAAAGAGTGATGCGTATACCAAAATTTAATCCCACAGTGAATTTAAGAATTCCCTTCTTTACCATTCGTAGCTTCAAACGTAGTGTTTTATTTTTCTGGATTGGTACTTTTAATACCTATGTTTCTTCAGAACTCAGAGCATCACCCAGCGGAATAGTGATCTGAATTTTTCTTTATTCGCATGTATCATACATTTAACAATTATTCTTTGAAATCGAGGTGAATAGTGGGTAAATATTCCCAAAGCCACTATTCACCGAGATTGAAAAGAATAATTGTTTCAGTATATACGCACGAAGCGATCTCATCAAAATCAGAGAGAAAACCATTAAAAAGTACAATTTGATTGACAGATCAAATCACGCGTAAGTTTAAAAATAGATCTTGGCAGAATTTTTAAACATGGCAATTCACAAGTTTATCATTTCGCAAACAACAGCGTACTGGCTTAAATGGAACCGCTAAAAGTTTGAACTGTTTCCTTACCTGAGAAGAAAAGTGGAGCTTTGTTGTTTTCTGTTGACTCGCCGAGTTTATAGCCAAAAGGGTTTGTTGTGTTCTTCGCATGAAGTGCTGACAAAAATGGCCGGCTCGGTTGCTCGAGGTAAGACGTCGTCTTCCTGTATCATTCGTGTTCCTGTTTACTTGAAACGTAGAATTTCTGCAAACATTTCCTTTTAAATTTTTTTGTCATAAATAAACTTCGATTTTTGAGCCAAAATGTTCTTGTTAGAAAACGCTGAGTTCACGAAACGGCTTCTTCTACGCGAATGCACGGGAGTTGTAAACAATCCATCGAGCACAAAACTCAGCTACAGTAAATTGAACAACGCCTTATTGAATCCTTCCAAGTCTTTTCTTGCCTTAAAAAAAGTCAGCCCTGGGATTTTGTCGACTTTTGAAAGATCGTTCTCTAAAAAAATGGGAAAAACACCGAGCTCACACATTATCCACTCGCTAGGAGGTGAATATTGTTGAATAGTCCGAGATAGCGAACCAATCAGATTGCTTAAATCACCAAGATCACTGAGTGTGTATATGCTAATTTTCAATGATCTACTCCGTTTAGAGGTTAAACGATCATATAGCTGTAGCAACTTTTCTTTTACGATTACAGTGAGAACAACCTTAAATCTAGTTTTAAAAGGTGACGAGTGGTGTAATGGTACTGTTTATTCTAATTTCAGACGCCGATCTCCGTGCAGGAGGATACTATAAGTCCCTATTTATTGAGGAGAAGACCAAGTTTTTTCATTATAACGAGAGGTTGGATTCCATAGAAAGAAAAGTGGATGCCATCGCCGACGCTTTAAGCAGTTGCAAAACGCCAGTAAGCCCGAAAGATCTCAGTGGCCCTAACTGGGATGCATGGTTGCGGTTTCGTGATGCAGTAGGAGATTTTGATACCCGGAATTACCAGTACATTCTTGTTACCGACGCTCTCTCGCAAGAAAATCTGGACTGTTTTTCTATTCTAAGAAGCGTTCCATGGAAGATGGTTTTGGACTTCGATCCAATGTCTGAAGAAAAAGGATTTTACCGAGAATTTACATCACATGAAGGGCAAGGCAACTTGGTAAGCATGGTTACCCCAGCAGAAATGAAGCCAAAATCAATGATTAACCTGGCGCGAGAAATTGATTGTAGCAAGATCCAGTGGTTGTTTGTCAATGGAAGATTTAGTGATACGGGTGGAAAACAGCAAGAATTCCCCGAGTGGGAAGCAACCTCGGTAAAAGAAATCTCAAGATTTTTTGGATGCTATTGCGATCCAGATAAGTTTGACAGGCAAAAACCTGTGGTGTGCTTAATTCTTCCATTTAATCAAAGAACTGTTCCTTATTTAGAACGGACGCTGGGTCGGCTCTTTGAGAACTTTGTTGACCAGTTCAGATTAGAAGTCGTGTCGTTTAAGCAAAAGCAACAGCTTTCTGTCCTTGGACAAGTCAAGATTCGCTTAATCGATTTACCTCCAGATCTCGTGCATCTTGGCTTAACACAGATGCTTTGCTTGTCGTCATCACAGCAGTATCGAATGCCTTCTTCTCAAGCCAAGGTTTACGCAGAACTAAGTGAGAAAGAATACCTTTACCTAAAGGAGCACCTTGAACTCCTTTATGACAGTTGTGAAGAGTTACCAGTCCCAAACAACTCGTCGGAAGAAGATGTGCATTTACAAAAGTTCCTTGAAGAACACCGGCGGTTGTTTATCTCCGGTAATCCCATTTCATTTGCGAGCCTCTACGACAATCACGATGCGAAGCGAGAAATCGAGAATGACATTCGTACCCATGTTCAGCGCCTTCTTGACAAGAGTCTAACTAAATCTGTGATTGTGGAAATTAAGCATTTACCTGGGACAGGTGGCACTACGATCGCTCGTCGGGTGATGTGGGATCTCCACAAAGCATACCCTTGTGCTTTCATAGAGATAAACCCACATCTCTACTATGACGAAGACAACAGTTATGCTGCTAAACTGGCCGACCGGATAGCAGCTTTAGAAGAGATTTGCCATACATCCCCTGTTATTCTTATAGATGGAAAACAGTCGAGGGCAATTGAAGGCCTTTCCAACAAACTTGTTAGGATGCTTGGTAACAAAGGAAAGCGGGCTCTCTTGTTGCGCTGCTTACACGGTTCCAAGACCACACCAAAAGAAACACAAGAGCCGTCGCGTGTTCATCAGGTGTTCCACGTTGATGTTAAGTTGGAAGATTCATATGCCGATTTAAATGAGTTTGACAAAATGTACAAGGAACTCATCGAAAACTCGTTGGGAGAGACAGGGAAATCAGGGCCTGCATGTCGTGTATTTCATTTCCCACTCTTGGCAATGTTGCAGACGTTTCGGCCCAAGCTTAAGAAAATAATCGACGATACTTGGGACGAGATGGAGAGCCTTCAACAAGAAATTGCCGTTGTTGTAGCTTTTCTCCAAAAGTATGCAAACCAGCCAACACCCGCCCTTCTCCTCTACGACGCTTTTAAAAGATACATTTATCTAGGAGAGCAAAAGAACGTGACATATGACGACATCAAGCAATTGTTCACAGGACATCTGCTGAATCTAATGGTCCCTTCAAACCCGTTGCTTCGTCGAGGAAGGGACTATCGATTGCAGGAGTCATCACCAAAAAGTTATACTTTCCAGCATCGAGTAGTGGCAGAGATGTTGCTGAAGAAGGCTTTGGAAACCCAAGGTTGTGACTTGTTTCGAGTGGTAAACCAATTCCTTCAGTTTCCAATTTTCCAGCGGGAAGATTTTATGTCTTTTCTTGAAGTGTTATTTGTTCACAACAAGGATGGTGAAAAGAAGCGGAAATTTTCAGTTCTTTTCGAAGAGCTAAAAGCCATCAACCAAGAACGTGCTGCGGAAATATTTTGTGACGCGGGAGAGAAGACCGGGAATTCAGTAGTAATTTCTCACGCAGCAAGATTTTTTGCCAAGATGGTTCCCCCTTCATTCTCTCGAGCAAAGGAGCTCATTGAACGAGCTTTTCAAGCCAAAAACGCAAAACAGAGGTTCAGAATCCTTTGCAACGCGAAAGGCAATGTGCTGTATGTTGAGCTAGCTTACATGTCCAACACTGGGAGAGTTAGAGATCTGGCAAAGCTTGAAGAACTGGCTACTAAAGTACTCGAGGCTTATAAAGAAGCTCGCAATTTTCCTCCAACCTACCCCAATCCTTTAATTGGCGAAGTTAATGTTTGGCTAGCATGCATCAGCTGGATCATGAAAAACATCTGTAACCGTGATTCAGAAAAAACTTTGAAGTTCCTAGCTAACCAGTGTCCTCCATTTTTTCGTACTTGCGTTAGCGATTCCTTTTGTCTGCTTGATGTTGTTGACAGAATTGTCCAAAGTGTGCCAAGCTTGGCAGATCCTGAGGAAACACAGCAAAAGTGTCACGATGCAAGGCTCTCGTTGATGAAGACCTTTCGGACAGGTCTGCCTTCAAATGGACGTGGACGTGATGCAGAAGATGTAGTTCAAGCTTGTAAGGCACTTTGCAGTGCGAAGAACTTCCCAAGGTCTTCAGCGTTAGAGTTAAAGAGACTGCAGGCTCTGTTTCTCTTCAATTCAGGTGATGCAATCGACAACTTACAACAAGAGCACCTTTTGTTCTTACAGAGGCTTCTAGGTGACCTCGTGTTCAAAGAAAATGAATATCGCTTTGCGTACCATTTAATGAAAGTTTGCGTTCTGGTCACTGGACCAAAGAGTTACAGTCTTGAACAGGGTTTAGCCGTGACGGAAAAGTGGTTAGAAGTGTCACGTCATGACTCTCTTCCATACTTCTACCAGATGGCGATTTGTTTTCTCAAGATTTTAGATGGAAATGCCATAGAATTCATGCCGAAATACTTGAAAGCTTTGAAGGCATGCCGTGACAAGTCACAGAGCCATTGCCGCCTTACTCAGTCCACGCTTTTTGTGGGTAAAGATGGGAAGGGAATGTCTCGCCTCGTCACCCGCAACACCTTGTTCCGCGGCGAAACTGACTACTCGACCGCCGTCCAGTCAGATACAGTACCCAGGTTCTGGCAAGTCGAGATCAGGAAAAAGTTACTAGAGTGCAAAGGAAGAATCCGCGTGGGGCCATCCTCTGATCGAGATAAAAGGCTAAAAACCTACATCGAACTGATTCAAGGACAAGTGGAGCTCTACGTGGCGAAGAGTGCAGGTATTGGACAGGTGGAGAGAGATTTCACCAAAGGTCAGTTGGCCTACTTTGTGATTAGTTTTAACCTTCAAGGCCCAGTGGCTAACGGAATAACCCTTGAACCACAGAATCCAACAGCGAGTTAGAAGGAACACAAGTTGACATTGAATCGATGATCTTTCTTACTTGTGATGATCATGAAGGGACAACAAAAAAAGGTTATCGCTTTCTTAATTCAAGATCTGACTGAATCATCCGGACTTCAAAGTTGAAAACTACCTGTCACATTTTTTCAAGGAGATGTAATAGTAACACAAAAATAATTTACTGCATGATCTAAATTCCTTAACGTTATTCAAGTAGAATAATCGCTTTTGGACCAAGACCCTAAAACGTACAGTTTGAAGGGAGTTAAAGAGTTCAGTCACTGCTAACTTGAGAGTTGACCTGTGAACAGGCTCCTTGAGCAAGCGCGTACAGAAGAGGTAAATTATTAAGCAAGTTGATAATTAGTTGACCTGGTTAATGCATGGATCAATTTTGCCTATAATTTTCCACGGGCAATCCCCGGACAAGTCCAGCTTTTGGGTCCTGGGTTGGAGATTTCCTCAAAGTTATCCTGTTCAGGTGGCAGGGGGTGAGGCGAATTGAAAATTGCATTTACTTACTCTTGAACCAACCTACCCGGGGCTTTTTTTTCTTGGAATCTGGACGGGAACCCTCCTTAGAGTAACATTTTGTGTTATCTTTACCGTATCTTGGACTGAAGGCTGAACAGTATATTTGTAAGCTCGAGTTGCATGTCCTTAGATAAGAAACCTTGATTAAAAATTTAGCTTAATCGTGGGTAAGACTTAAGTATCTTTCGAGGAACCGGGCCCTGAACGTGTAAACGGTCTCATACCCGTTTCGCAAGGCTCCCCAATACCGTGGTGCTGTCAATAACTCCTCCAAGGTTTTATTTTCATACGCTCGCTCGACGATCTCTTAAGAGATAATAGAAGATCAGTCTTGAAAAGTAAGTCACTTCTCGGTTGACAGGACGTCGCCTGACCGAGTGGAGATAGCCTGCTTGGCATGCGTCGAATGGGGAGGGAAAAAAGGGGTGAAAGGAAAAGTTGAGTTAATTGGCAGCTTACGTGGAGACAACAATCCATTTCTGAGAAAAGCCTCTACAATATGACGTCTGCTTATTAGAGTTAATTTTAACCTTACCAAATAACAAGTTTCATAGCTAAGGGTGCGTTTAAGCGATGTTTTTTGGAATAAAAATTCACTGCAGCTGTGCTTAAGGCCTGCATATTTTTAAGTGCTAAAAGCGAGTTCTGCTATTAATTACATTATTTGTAAAAGTATTGTATCTGTTTAGTGGATTTGAATCTGTCAGTAAGTATTGAACCAGAGGAGGTACTTTAGGAGTTTTCATGGGTGGGGATGTGCCGCTGGGACCCTGGAACCCTTAGCCTATACCAGAGCTACAATCTTGGACAAAATAAATGGAAAACCTAGACCCCCCCTCCCTCCCAAATCAAGGATGGGAAAATGGCGCGTTTTTGCCCTTCGCGCGCCTTCATCCTTGATTTGGGGGGGATGGGGGTTTGCTGTTCCAATCCTTGATTTGGGGGGGATGTGGGTTTGCTGTTCCATTTTATTTTGTCCAAGATTGTAGTTCAGCTGAATTTTACTACCCTACATTAGATCTAACTCCCAAAATCCCCCCTATCCTAGAGTAGCTGTTTTCCAGAAACTACGGAGGTCACTAGCACAGTCCAAAAAAACCCGACTTGATTTGTTTATAGTTTTGAGTGGCAATTCTCGGTTCCCCAGTTTAGACTAAAATCTTCCGATACGGCGGCCATATTGAATTGATTTAATTTAAGGAGTATTATAGGATGCCCAGGGGGCATGAGCACATTTCTTTGTATTTACGAGCGTTTTCGGGGCATTTTTGTCTCAAAGTTTTGTTAGAATAAGGTTGTAATGGGAAAAAAGATCGTTGTGCCGTTTTTGGACGTAATAATGATCGCCTTTTTCCGAGTAATATACAGTGAAAGACCATATTTCTAATACTAAGCCAAAAAAAGGCGATGATTATTACATCCAAACACGGCAAAATGATCTTTTTTCCCTTTAGAATCTTATTCTAAGAAAATTTTAAGAAAAAATGTCCCGAAGGACGCTCGTACAAACAAAACAAATGTGCTCATGCCCCCTTGGCATCCCATAATACTCCTTAAATCAAATTAATTCAATATAGCCGCCGTATCGGTGAAAAGGTCTATTGACGAGTTGCCTGGAAAATGATACCCTATTCTAGACCCAAACTCTCTCATTTATATACCCTATTCCAGAGTAAGCGTCTTGAAAACCATACCCTTCACAGTGGCACATACCTATATAGCCCATATATGGCAGTACCCCCCTAGATATTAGACTACAACCAAATCTGTATCGAAATACAAAGAGCGTTCCCCCGATAGTTCAAAGGCTTCGTAAAGGTGTAATCTTGCCCAGCAAGTCGTGAAACGTGCAATAAAAATGTTGACAATCATATTCTGAGGTTTTTTAAATACACCTCTACGCGCATTCATCTGTGACGCACTTGGATTTCATCTGAATCTAGTCGTAATTTGTGGTGCTCCAAGAAATCTGTTACTTATGTTTTATGAGGTTGTTGTCCCCACTTCCCTCGCATCATAGTTAATTAAAATGGAACGGCGGAAACCCTTTCTTATATGTTATTGTTAGCTTTTTTGGACCTGACCGTGCACAACGTTCAGTTCCTATCATTTTGAACTTACAGACCAAAACAAACATGGCATTAATTTTTTCAGTCAATTTGCGAACAAAAAACAAAGGATTGTGCACGGTCAGGGAGCTTCCAACATAACATACAGCACCATTGTTTTCAACTTTGATGTTTGCCGGCTGCGCTTTCCTAACCAGTCTCCTCTAGCTGCTGTATAGCATGTGGGCATTGTGAGTATTCTCAACTTCCAGTAAAATTCCTTCATTGGCATAATACGCATCAATGAACGCGGCTTTGTCTTCAGGGCGACCGTTCCAACTCGCTTCCTCTTTGATTTCAACCACGTGTTTATTTTATTTCATTTTTTTAGTTTATTCCTATTGGCCTATTCATGTTAAATTTTACATTTTTACTGGTATCAAATTTCCAACTGTACCGCTTTTAAACTATATTTATATATCTGTAACGACTTTCCGTTTCTTCTATAAATTCCTCGAAAAAAGAACGGCTTGTCCGTTCGAAATATTGGGAATACTCGAGTCTTTATTCTTTGTTGTTTTGTCATTACAGTTTATTATATTGTAGTTATCCCTAGCCACAAGTTGCTCCAAAATTTCAAAAAAGGTGCCCCAAAATTCTTAAAAATTTGCCCGAAGTTGCTCGTTGCAAAAAGTTGCCTAAAAGCTGCTCGTTTATACCCATGGCGTGGATTAAGCCTTAAGCGGTTCAGTCACATGATCTTGCGCAAACGCTTGTTGAAGCTGCAAACTCAGACCACTTAAGGCATATTGGGTTAAAATTAAACAGTAAACTTATCCTTACGACAGGAAGAGTGATGAAAAAAAATAGAGAAAGAACACAAAAATAAAGTGGTGAATTATGTTTGCCCGATATTTCAGTTTGCAACACAAATTTTCAACGGGGACTAAGTGGGACTATAAAAGGAAAATGAATACAGGTACAAGATGAACGTTACATATGCGAGATTTGAACACATAGCAAACAGAAAATGATAGGCTGGCGTCATTTTACTATTAAGCGAAACTTTTTAAATAGCATTTTATCAAAATATGCATATTTACTTAAATATGCATATTTTGATAAAATGCTATTTAATGATCCTGAAATATAGAATGAAAACAAAAGACATTTATCGTTTTTAGTAGCCTATAATTTAGTGGTAACCAATGAAGTTTGAACAGGATAGGAGTGATATGCTCAAACCGCTTGGATAAGGTAACAATGCGTGCAGCAGTGTTTTGTATCAATCTTAACCTGTTCAACAGGTGTTTAGGAAGACCATATAACAAAGAGTTACAGTTATCAAGTTTAGAGCTAATAAACGCATGTACTAAAATTTGAGAGGTATCTGTACTTCCTGATCTTAGCTATGTTCCTTAAATGATACTGACAGGAAACGCAGATTTTGTTAACATGGTCGGTTTAATCAAGACTCTGATCTCTAATCACTCCCAGATTACGGGCGGAAGGTTTGGGTTGGATCTTCTCATCAACCACTTTAGTGTCTTCCGAATCTTAACTTTCGTAGTCTACAGTGTTCGAAAAATTTGTGTGCGAAGACCCTTTGCAGGCCGGGGAACACTGTCTACCATTCAGCATTCTTGCGACAAATGCACCTCGTACTGCTAGCCTACAGTCAGACTAATAGTTGCATCTGATTAACTAAGGAAGCGATTCTGGGACAGGCGGCAAGTTCGTTACAACAGAAAAAAATTGATCTCGAGCCTTACTTCACGAGCATATTGTGAAAACAGTTTCTTCCTGCTTCTCAAGTTTACCTCAAATTAATCGTGTTAAGTACGTGTTTGACAGATCGACTTTAACCACAATAATTTACCCTGAACACGTTAGTGTGTTTAGTAGTCAGTGAAAACATTTCCTTCGGCTTTAGCGAAAATGGTCGCCAGTTTCATAAAAGTTGATACTATTTCTAGACTTTTTTCTTAAAATTTTGAAGAAAAAAAATAGATGAATTTACTAATAAACTAAGTTTTGTGACTCCCGAAAAAAGTAAGCGCGAAGCGATGAGTGAAGTACAGGTTTTTTCACCGAGGTGAATGATCAGTTCATTTTGGAAGTCTCTACTCAAGACACGCAAGTCAAATATTTTTTCTTGAATTATATTACCTTAGAACACGACTACTTTTACTTTCAGACCAGTTTAAAATTATCATTTTAAAAGTTCTAAATTCGCTTGCGGAAGACAGAATTCCTCACTAAATACTTCACCTAGATAGCTAACAATCGTGGATATTTTCTACAGGTTTTACGTGTTTTTTTCTGATTTAAGAATCTTACAGAGAACAGTTGTTTCATTTAATCGTTACATAAATGCACTTACTTAGGAAGAAAACACAATAAAGTCTCTCAGTCTTTACTAGTCCATGCTGTACGGGGCTTCAAACTCGAGCAACACAACGGGCAGGACATACAACCTCGTTTCCATGCTGCGCAGTATTAGTCTATATAGGGCTCTTAAAAACCTCGATTTTCGTCAACTTCCCGTACTCGGATTTTCGGGGACTTTTGATATGTTATAGAGGACATGTTCCTGGACCAAAAACCGTTAAAAAACCTTCTTTTGCAATTAGTGGCAGGTTGACCGACTTTTCGCGATAAAATACCTGGACTACTTGGATAAACTCTAGAGAAGACCTGCAACGAAATTTTGAGCTGATGAGAACAAGTTCAGTTTAATCCTGATTGAGTTTAAGACCATTGTTCACCATCCAACAATCAATGTCATTTACACAGCATTCGATACGACGCTTAGCCAAAGAGAGATCATAGCTAAAGTCAGTTCTGAAAGATAAATACAGCTGGGTATCATCAGCATATAAATGATACTGTAAGTTGTGAAACTCGATGATATCAGCAATGGGTGATGTAAAGAGGAGCTTAAGAAGAGGGCCCAGAACAGATCCCTGGGGTACACCGCGTTCTAGAGAGCGCTGTGTTGACCTACGGTCGTTGACCCGAACAAACTGCGTGCGCGACGTCAGGTATGACTCAAACCATGCAACTGCAGTACCGTTTTCTCCGAAGCGGTCACGTAATCTTGATAAAAGTATCAAGTGATCAACCGTGTCGAAGGCAGCTGACAAATCCAATAAAATTAGTATAACAGACTCATTGTTGTCAATAGCACAAAGGAAGTCATTCTGGACCCTTACTAAAGCTGTCTCGGTGGAGTGAAAGTTCTTATATGCAGCTGAAACGTCTCATCTAAGTGGTGCGCCATGACGTGATCTGTGAGTTGTATGGCAACTGCCCTATCAACAAGTTTCGATACTACTTTTAAGTTCGAGATAGGACGAAAGTTTTGGAATTGTTCAAAGTCAGCATCAGATTTTTTCAACGTGGGCGATAGTATAGCAACCTTCAGAGCATCGGGCATCCTCATAATAGTAGGAAATAATGCGGTAAGAGAGCCTTTCAAAACTACCGCGGGTAGAGGATCAAGTTCACAAGAGTTAGATAGTGGTTTCCTTGAAAACTGTTTTTATTTTCTCCAGGGTAACCTCAGGAAAGTCACAAGGCTCTGCACCACAAACTTTGACGTCAGGAGGGGAAGACCCAACGCGTATTTTTCCTTTTAACAAGCCCATGATGTATTCTATCGACCTTGCTGGTAAAGAAATCGGTAAATGAATTTGCCAAGGCAGTATCACCAGAAGAAGGACGATAACGCTTGTTGGTTGATTTTTGCAATAACTTTCCAACAGTCTTGAACAATACCCTCTGATCTGATGAATATTCATTAATGATGTCAGTGTAATATGTCGACTTGCTCACGATCACATAGTAACCTAATCGAACGCCACTTCCACTCCAACCGCCTTCGGATGTTTTTCTGTACAACCACTTCTGGCTTATACCAGGGAGCACGAGGTCGTGATGTTACTGCTCGCCGTTTTCAAGGGGCATAGAGATCCAAAAGGGATCGCAATATATTGTCATATTGATCCACAAGAGCGTTGAGTTCAACAGCTTGATCCTGTAGCAAAGGAGAAGTCAAAATATCTTCACAAAAGAATTCAATATCCAAAGAACGCAGTTTCCGATAGTACACCTTTTTCTTCGTGAAGTGCGGTTTTCGTGCACGCAGGTTACTTTGAAACGCACAGTGATCCGAGATTACAGGGTCGAAAATCTTGATTTCAGTAATGACAGGATTATCTTTTTTAGAAATTACAAGATACAAAGTGTGTCCGTCAGCGTGAGTTGCTCCAGTGACGTGTTGTTTTAGGTTGCATGATTCAAGAATTTCATTAAAGCGGTTTGCATAGATGCTACAAGGGTGATCAACATGTAAATTGAAGTCACCAGATATTAGTAAGTGACCAGTGGATTCAGCCATAATTTGTTCCAGAAGCACTGAGAATTCTTCAAGAAATAGCGCACATGAGGTGTTATCAGGAAGGCTATGAATAAGCTGAACTCTAATGGATTGAAGACTTCTAAAGCGAATATCCATGAGTTCCAATGTCGTAAAGGTATCGGTGATGTGACTGTTTATTTGGAGAGTGTCCTTAAATAACAAACCAACACCTCCGCCTCGGGAATGACCCCTCGGAACATGTAAAAATCTATAGCCAGTTGGACATAGGGTTCTTATCTCAACATCATCAATGTCACCAGGACGCAGCCAAGTTTCAGTAAGAGCCAAAATATCAATGTCTTGATCAACCACAAGGTCTTTAACTGCCATTGCCTTGTTCTTAATGGATCTAACGTTAAGAACACAAAATTGAACACAGCGATAGTTAATAACATACCATAACACACCATAATAATACCATACCATAATAATACCATAACATACCATAATGCTCTTTTTTTGTCACCTCAAAATTTTGCATAAGCATTGTCTTCAATTCTCTTGGGAGTTAAAGTGGCCCCAAGAGAAACTGAAAACAATGCTTATGCAAAATTTTGGGGTGACAAAAAAGAGCATTATGGTATGGTATGGTATTTTCTGAGAGGGATTGTTCATTTACAAGTATATTCAGCCTAGTCCCCAGGCGTTTTTGGCCCGGTCATTCCTGGACTCTACCATGAGCTGTGACGTCACCGAGATACTCACTGAGAACTCATTCTCTCGCCCGCTCTCTCCCGGACAACGGATGAAGAGAGAAGGCCTAGGAACTAGGCTGAAGTATATTATCAAGGAAACTTTATCCTGGGGCCTCGCGTGGTGTCTGTTAAGTGAATATACTAGCCCGGAAATGAAAATGGATTATTTGAATATTCAAATTTATTTCCTTTTGTTATATGTCTTACCCTACCTTCAGAAACTTTTTCCCTTAGCAAGCATCCTTTTCTGACAAAAATCCTCTCATGTGGACTGTTGGACCAAGTGTGACTTTCTTCTGAAGCAGATATTCATATCTTGCCAATTTTAATGTTCAGGTGGAATTGGAAAGTAAAAGTGCTACAAACAGGAAAGTCTTTGGCTAATATACTCTATATTAGCTTAATGACGAGGGGAAAATGACCGGAGCAGAATTAAGTGGCTGTATTAGCATCTTCAAAGAGAGGCCTCACAGTGAAAAAGTCGTAACCTTAGTTTTTTATCCAGTTTTTTTCATATCTAGGGCTAAACTCTCTGCTCATGTCAGAATTGTGTTATTTCGAAAGTGGGCACTAAAGTAAATCCTACTTAAACTTTGGCTATTTTCAGTTTCACTAAAAATGCCTTTAAGAGCATCACTTAACAATTATTCAACAAACAACAGAAATATTTCTTTGAGCCATATGTTTTGCTATAAAACCCTTAAGGATAGAACTAAAAAAAAGTGAGTTTAATTTATATTTTGAAATACCCCTGACACTGTAATCAAAGTATTGAAAAGTGCACAAAATGGGCTATAAAAAAAGAATTGGGGGACGCCAAAAGGGTAATATCTAGAACTCAGTCCATATAAGAGCAATGGAGCTGAAACTTTGGCATATTGCATAAGTATTCATAGTAACTAAGTGTACCAAATTTGAGCCAAATCGGCTGACCCCTATTTCCAAGCTTTCCCTGGTCTTTCAGACAGAAGCTCTTAAGAGGACACTTGGGAAGGTCCCGAAGATGTCCGCTTAATAGAGGTTTCACTGTATAACAAAACACTTAATGTCAGATCCCTCGCAATATTAGTTAGTTTAGTTTGCCTCTCGGGAAAACAAAACTAATTTTTTACCTCAGGATCTGGCATTAGGTGTATAATGTATTTACCTCCGGTAAAATACTGATGGGGTAATTACCCCCTCCAGTTTTGAATTCATGGTGCCGCGATTCAGTAACACTGATAACACTGTCATAGATGTAATATGAACTTTGCCTGCAAATAAGACAGTCAAGAAAAAAATATTAGACATATGAGTGAGCATGATAAATGTATAGTTACAAGTAATTTGAGCTGGTTACATGCACAGGTGCTCAGCTAATAATATTCAGTGTTCTATATCAGGCAGTAAAATTTATTGCCTGAGGCAACACTTACGGCCTGCAACAGCCTGAAGGTTTACTCAAATGATTAAAGAAGTAATTTTTAAAAAATACACAAGTTGTGATCTGATTCTCACATGCCACAAGGAGATGAAAGAATACATGGAAAAGTTCTTAAGTATATACAGCTTTTCGGCTTTTTATGGGCAATGCATTTTGGAAAGAGAACATTGAAGACATTGAGTAAAATTATTGGAATCAATCATTTAAATTAATGTGTAAAGGTAACAATGGCCAATTTGCGTAAAATAGGTCTTAAAATGAGGGAATGACGTTTCAAGAGAACTTTGTTCCTAAATTTCCCAGCAAGGGCAAGCAAGGGCGGGACCATGCCCCCCCCCCCCCCCCCCGG
>CALNXI010001220.1:114720-144251 GCA_942486025.1 Porites evermanni
GGGGGGGGGGGGGGGGGGAGGGAGGAAAACTTCACTGTCTCTGACACTTGCTTCTCAAATCTACCATAATTTTACTCTGACATACCGCCACTCAAGTGATGACTTCTTCACACTAAATGGTTCCAATGGTGTCATTACATATCTGGCTGTTCTCAGCGGTCCAGCAGGGGTGGTGAATAATTTAGACTTTATATCTTGTGTGTAGGTTCTACTAGTGAGAGCTTTTACTGCTACAGCTATCTTGTCACGTAATCCTTGGCCTACTTTCTTTACAAGTGACACCATTCTGGATCTCTTGCTTGGTTGGGTGACTTGTGTTGACTCTTCTTCTTCCCCTTTCCTCTTCCTCTTATTCAAAAAATTCATCTTGTTCTGTAAAACTTTATTTTGGGGGCAAACGTATATCCAGGGACACAATTTGAGAAACAAAACCCTTCAAGCAGTGTTCCCGGTCAGCATGAAATGTCAGGTGTCTTCCTGCATTACAATTTGGGAGTCTGAGAAGAATAGATATCAAGATTATGCATCAGTCATTTGAATTCCAGAGTCTATCTCTTTGGGCACAACCAGGGTTAATGCTGCACGTTCACTTTACTCCATTTTTGTCCCAGCAGGTGGGGAATTACCAAGAAATCACAGTTTTTATTTCCCTCCCGGACCAAGGAGTAAGTGGTACAGTAATTCTAGAGCAGTATGATAAACATGTGTACTTTCGCAATCACCAAAAGAGAATTTAAAACAAAGATTTCTATGTCTTTCCATAGACACATGAGATGTTACCACCGGATCAAAAGTATGCTACTTAAATATTATTTAATCACTGTTCAAGGCATCACGATGTCACACGCCACATGTGATCTCATACATTTCATGTATTTCCTATTAAGGCCCACCCTCGGTTTGATTCAAGTGATTGGGAGAAATGTTTCATAAAACACAGAAGCTTGCATCTTTTGATCCCAATTAATGTTAATGTAAGGTAAAAAAGATGAATAAAGACAAATGGCAAGGGACGCATGGAAGTGAAGGAAATGGGCAAATTTCAGGCTTTTAGCTGAGGTCAGCCACAAAAATTGCAAGCATTGTTGTTTTAATCATGTATCAAGCGCCTCAAAAAATTATGCCACCAAAATGCAGAAGACAACACTAAAAACATATTGTACGAAATCTTCATTCATATTACTCACATTAACAACACCTCTGTGATTTATGAAGAATTTCTTCCAATCACTTAAATCAAGGTGAGAGCAGGCGTTAAGAAATACAGTAGATGTATGAGATAACAATGTTGTGCACAACATCACAATGACATTCAGATGGTTTCCCTGTGGTTTAATTTGAGTTTTGGTCTTTTTAATAATATTTTGCATCTTGTAGCTAAGGTTGAAAAAACAGAGAATGTTTTTGAAGTTTCCAGATAGCTTTCATTTTCCCTGCTTTTATATTAGCCATTTGTAAGTGCTATGATAGGTGCTCCCAAATCAATGTTTTTTTTTTTTTGTTCACATCTACAGGAGCGTAGGGTCCATAGACATACATACTCCCATGTATACCGCTAAAATCTAGAAAAAAAATATGTTTTTATTTCCTAAAGCAGTTTTGTCATTAAGTCAGTAGGATTGATAAATCTTTTGCATTATATTCATATCTTTGCCTGTCTGAAGGGTACACAAATTCTCCTCATTTGTTTGTAACCAACTGTTTTACACTTTTTTCCGTATTGTACCTTAACGAAAACACCAGAGATGTAAAATGAACAACGAACTATTGTATTTTCCTTCGTAATTATTTACTAAACATTTCTTGGTGAAAACGCAGGAAATGGCAATTCTGAACCCCTTCCACAGTCTAACCTTTTCTTTCCGTGTGTACACCTTCAAAATCTCACGCTATGCCCCTGGTCTATTGTTATCCTTGACAATAACAAGATTTTAAGATCTACACTCCTGTGTCCTTGGAAAAAGGTGATTAGATTAGAGTCTGATATCTACCAGATAATCGCCAAAGTTGCTATTTCTTGTACACTCAACTTTCCAAACATAAAATTTCAAATATTTTGCATTGTTTGAGCTACTGTTAATTTGGAACTTTTCCTCATAAATTCTGGTATGCCACTGTAATTTAAGCAATAATGTGGGTAAATATGAACTGTTTATGTGTTATATACATCGCTCGGAATCAACAAGCATTTCTGGCACAAATGACGTCATTTGTTGTGTGATATGACGCCATCTATCATTCCTTCCAGGCTATCAAATCTCAAGAAAAAAACATTAGCGAATTCACCTGTTTTGTTTAGCCTTTAATATGGAAATAAGCTTATCTTGTCTGACTTTGGTAACAGCCGGTTTCGCTACTTGTCTAGTTCGCTACATGTTCAAGTAAGTCACTCTGACATGACATGACTGTCGGAATCAGTACAGTCATGCAAGTGACCTCTATCAAGGCAAGTCAGATTGCTGTAATTCTTGTATAACAAAAGATTTGTGGAACGCGTAAAAGTAGATAAATTAGTCTCTGGCTCATCAAACCTATTAAATATGAAGAGCTTGAATGCAAGGCCCAACAGCTCATTGACGTCGTTTCAGATCGATGTAGATCGTGATCAGTATTTACATTTTCAAGGAAGTGAAATATCGAATTAAGATCTAAACTCTGAAAAAAGCTACACTGAAGGGTTTTTTAGTTAACTAGAATACAGAAATAATGTAAGCTCACCTTACAGAATTTCAAAAGCCCACTGTTTTTTGATCGAAGTAGCACCGCGCTCCAAATCGAGGTTCAATTTGTTTGGATCCAGGTTCCAGTCCTTCTGGCTGGGCAAAAGAGGAATTGCCCGGATGGTGCAGGGGTAGTGCAGTGGCATTGTCACAGCGTTTTGGGCATCCCCGCGTTTTGGGCATCCCCATTCCCAAATCCCTATAGCGTTTTGGGCATCCCCTTCTCATGTTACTGCAGCGTTTTAGGCATCCCCCGGTATCCTCCCGGGATGCCCAAATCCCTAGTGTTTTGGTCATCCCCTCCCAAAAAATTCTGGATTTCGCGGGAAAATCGAAAACGTTTTAGAGATGGATTCCGCTAAATATAGAAATCTTTTCCAGTATCTTATAAAGAAGGTTTATCCGGTTTACAAAGCAAGACATAACGACTCTGCAAAAATTTGCCAAAAAGTTCGAGTATGACTCAAAATTAGAGTCCTTGGGCACCGCAGAAATACGTTTTGTGACGTCACAGCACCTGGTCAGCGGTATTTGAGTTTGTTCGATCGGATGAAAGAGATGGCTTCCTTCGCTGCGTCTCCACTTGCACGTGTTTATGAAACGTTGAGGGCGTGTTTATCGTGGAATTTCACGAGCAGTCTTCGCCTTTCTGAGACTAGCTTCCTTAAATCATGTTAAAAGATCGTGACCGAACTAAAGAACCAGTAAATACCGTCAAAGCGAAGTAACTTCGTGTGGGCGCGTTGCCTGGATGCGTGTCAGTACAATGTGCCAGAAGCTACAATGGGGAGCCAGAAAAACAGAAGATTTTAAACAATAAAGACTGGGAAGGTTTTCAAGTGTAGCATTTGCATTTATAACTTGCAATAGAGGTAAGACGCTTTTTGAGAATTCATAAATAATTTTATTGGAGGCGCTAAGCTTACTCAGCTCAGCTACCGTTTTCATGATATTTTGTCGAATCGAATGTTAGAATTTAAGCTTAAGACTTAAAAATAAACGTAAGTTTAAATAATCTGCAGTTTCATAACTATGCCTTTGTCGACTTGGTTTAGCCGTCGACTTCTATTTACATATCAGTGATAATTTTTGCTTTCCGTTTCACATTAAGCTTAAACAATATTATTAGGGGTATACAGTGTAATCTTAATTACAGTATAAACTTAAGCTTTAGCTTAAGTATTATTCATGTTTTCTCGAAACATTACACTGCCGTCTTACAAACAGTGCATCATTCATAGTCGCTAAAGACATTACTATACATTTCATTTTTTACACTTTATGCACTCTCACATTTTCTGAGTTATATTTACCAATAGACCCTTGACGCGTTTATTTTGTATATGTTGTAGTTCTGTGAAAAATGACCTATACACAGTACCTTTGACAACTGCATTCATCAACAGTCGATGTATAGGCAGGAAGGTCAATAATTTTTTTAGTTTTGACTGCAAGTTGTAAGTAAGTTCAACAGTAGTCAATTGACCTCTAAAGTGATACCAGTCTCCATTTTTTAAATCAAGTGGCAATATTTTTACACCTTTTGTCATGATTTCATACACAAGAAACCGCCTACTCTTCATGAGATTCTGCCTGGGCATTGACAGCCAATGTAATCTTATTAACTCTTTCTCTGATGTACTCAATGAATTGTGGTGACTTGAAATACTTGTGGTCTTTTGGTACATCAGGTATTTCTGGATTGGAAGAATTGTTGCCATCATCGTCATCATCATCGTCATTGCCATCACCACCATCTTCCTCAACTTCATTCAGACCGGACAAAAGGCGAATGTTCCAGGCTTGGGACAGCTTCTGGATATCAGCAGTCAAGTTACGAAGACAAATGATGCATCCAAGACTGTTGCCATTCTCATCGGACATGCAGGGAGAATGGAATGTATGGCCACATGTCAGTCGCTGGATGTTTGAATGAGAAGGATGATGGCATGCTTCTGAATCACAGTCTAGCTGAGGATTTGGTCGGCTAGAAGGCCATCTGTACCCTAGAGGTAATGACTTGACAGTGAATTCTGTCTGAAAACTTGCTAGGTAGTATGGTGCTTTGCCATATGGACGGCCAGCTCTGTTTAGTGGTCTTGGCAGCATGTAGGATTTACCCAGATTCAATGCAACTCTCTCAAACATAGCCATAATGCCTTCAGATGCTAAACCTGAAAAAATCATACAATTTGAAAGAAAATCATCATTAAAAAAAAAATTTGTCTTTGGTAACAGGCATGTAACATTGTAGGTTGAAAGTACAACAATCAGTCTTTTCACTGATTTATATGTTGTGGTTATTTTATCCTTGGTTTAAATTTTATTTTTCTTTGTTTTTGGGTATGGTAATGTATGATGATAAGTTTTAAACAAAGGAAAATAAAAATTTAAACCAAGGATTAAGTTAAACCACAACATATATATACATGGAGGCTTTTATTTACCTGAAAGCAAAAGCAAGTCTTGGTCACTATATCCTCTTACACATTGTGGAACATAACTTCTTTCAAAGCCATCCTCTTCAAAGTTTGATCTGGCAATAAGTCTGGCCGTTTCTTGAATTTTTGCTCCTTTGTCTGTCTTTCTTATTTTGGATCTTAACTTTGAGTGAAAGATTTCAACCTTCTTTTCATTCAGGACTGGACATAAGGTACCCTTGGCATCATAATATTCGGGAAAGTTTGTCTGCTGGTGCTGTACATCGCTGAGCCATGAAAGTGATGCTTTATTGTAGTGATGGCGGTCCATGGCTACAAACATGATGGCCAGGCGCTTCATTGACGATGTCAGCTCTTCAAATTGCCCTCCTCTAACTATAACTGGGTAGTGCAGGAAACACAAAGGAATAAGCTCCTCAAAGAGATGAAGTAGGCAAGTATATTCAGTGTCCTTGCTTAGTCCGAAGGCCTGAATAATCTGGCTACGGATGTTCAGCCAACCACAGAATGATAGTGTGATACACAGTGCTACTTTATCTGGCCTGGGCTTTTCAGGCAGTCTTACCCTTTGGCCAAAAACTGATCCATAGATCTCTTTGAAGATGGGATAATACTGCTTTACAACATCTTCTGAACTATTCAAGTAGACATGAAACTGTCCCAGCTCAGGAATCAGGGATGTAATTTCTTGATCCAAGTCAGCATGGCAAACAATCTTCTTCTGATGGTACCATGTGGGCCAGTCACCAACTGTAGGTGCCACATGTAATTTTAGGAAATCTCTGAACTCTGGAATGGTGTCAAAAATGTACTGATGACAGGCCTGGTAGTCATCTTTACTGTGCAGATTTTGTTCGATTTCATCGATTAGTATGGTGGATTTTAACGTTTGGCATTCTTCATGGTCCTCTCTTGAGTAGACTCTGCAATAAAAAAGTCATATGTGGCTAAGTGTTAACATTTTAGTAAAAAAGGAATTTACAAGGTAACTTCTAGTAGATTAAATAAATAAATTATGAATTCTTATATTTTTGAACTGCAGCTGAAGATATGGAAGTGAATGTGATCCTCACAGTTGAATGAAGAACATTGTGAGTGTAATTACACTGTAGCCTGTGTTGTACATGTAAACAAACCAAGTTTAGGTTTAGTTTCGTCTGCAGCACAGGCTACCTACAAGTAAGTAGCTGAAAAAATAATTCAGGCTTGACTAAAGAGTTAACTCTACCAATCAAGGCAAATGGGGCAGTCACACTGCAGTTCTTATTATACCAGGTGATGGAAGTGACATTTTGGACTTCTAATAAAAGAATTTAGTCTACTTGCTTACCGTAGTTCCTTCATGGACTGCTGCATCTTACATAGATCGATCTCCTTGTATGGCAGAGGCAAACTCTCCAAGAAAAAGCGTTCACTATAGTGTGGCCAGAATTCCCTCATTTCATTAACCACTGCATCACTTGAAATTCCACCTCTGCAGACCTTTGGTGCACCACCACCTTCTGAAACCATGACACGTCGGTGGATGTTGGCTGGCTCAACGGGACGAGGAACTGCGGGAACAGAAGACTGGATGTCCAAAAGAAGAGTCGCCATATGAACAGCATTGGTGAGTATTCTTTTGGTTGGTGTTTTGATTGCATTAATGTTATGGAAATCGTCCATAGATAGTATCTGAAAAGATTTCTGTTAAGACAAAGTTGAAAAGGAAAGAAAATGATTAGAAATAATTATATTATACTTTATAAAGATCTCAAAATCACAGGCTTAATTTGTAGGTAGAAAATGCTTTTTTATCATACAGATTGTTGTTGTGTTTTGTAACTACATTGGTGAGGACCTTTAGGAACATTTTTTTCAATTTCTATCATGTATTATTTTTACCTTTTGAAAAGCTTCACAAGCCATTTGTTTAGCCCTCGTCAAATGGTCAGATGCCATTTTGTGCTTCTGATGAGTCTTGGTTTTTTCATCTCTTGCAAATCCCAACACTTTACCAAGGGCCATACCACTAGATGACAGACCATTAAGTTCCAAGAAGATGGAGCTTTCATCCATAAATTCGCTGTGTCTCTGATTTCTGAAAGTCATACCCAATAGACTTGACACATTTAGCATTAGTAAGTCACATATTTTCCGAAAAAACTAGGAAATAATATTGAACTCTCAATCTCATCGCTTGTATATTCCATAGAAAGTACTTCACGTAGGTACGTTTACAGACAATTATTATTATACATATAGTAGTGTAGATCAGTATTGTAATATATTATCTACAGCGGAAGATGATATTCAAGTCAGGAAAAAAGTGTTACTAGTACTAAATCCCCACCTTTCCCACAATATTGCTATAATGATGTCTCCCCACTTCTGCCTCCAATGATCATGAGGTTTGGATAAGATTCTTTGAATGGGATTCCAGATAAATCATTTGTGAATGCTTTAGGCCTTGTGACTTTCTATATATGTAGTTACCAAAATTATTGCACCCTTAAGTACCTGTAATATAGAAGCTGCCATATAAGAGCTGTTGTTCTCTTCTCTTGCAGGTTGGCCCTTTTTTCACCATGACGCTCTGATAAGATACTGTCAAGGATTTCCTTGTATAGTGTAGGGGCATTGGACTCAAGGAACTCTTTAAAAACTGGTTGACTCACTAGTCTTTTTCGATCTTCACATTTGTCCATTTGTCTACTTAGGGCATCAACTTGTTCTTTGAATGTGGGTTCTGTCACAGTTAATGACTGATTAGTACTAAGAATTATTGCTTTAAAGTACCTTAAAGATGTGTTACAAATAGATGTAATTCAAAAATCGTTTATTATAATATACACTGTATTATATATCTGATATGCTAATGATGTGACCAATTTTCTTAGCCAAAATAACCCAAATCTAAATACATGTATTAGTGCGTGAATGGATAAATGTGCCTCGAGAGATTTTTAAGCTGTTTGATAATAAAGTCACAGTTCTCTCTTTATTAAGTCTAAAACACTCAGCTGTGACTGGTGTTTTAAACTTGATAAAGCATTCCTGCTTGTTCATTTAACTGTACACATTATTTTTATTATTTTTTATTATAACCATGAAGCCCCTAACTTAGGAATTATAATTATGTGTAGTGGTTTAATTTTATCCTATGGCTCAAATTTATTTTTCTTTGTTTTGGGGTATGGTAATGTGTGATAATGAGTTTCAAACAAAGGAAAATAAAATTTGAACCAACGATAAATTTAAACCACAGCATAAAAGTTATGTTTTTGGCATGAACATAATAATAGTACTGCATTATCTCTAACAACACTCAGAGTAAGGGTGTCTACATTCACCATTTAACTTTTCCTGAATATTTTTCCATGTGGATGCTTCAATCATGATGTCACCATCTTCTCCAACCAACATTGGACCATACTGCCCTTCTGCAATAGTCCAGTAATGAGAATTCTGCTGATGGCACACAAGAATAGACAATATGAAGAGTCAAAATTAATGTTTCATTTTGTTTGAAATACATACAAGTACTCTACTCTTTAAAGCCAGTACAGGAAATTATTTTATAAAACACAGTCACTTAAGAAAATTATTCCTATACCACTGTTTGTGGCTCCAGCTCTGGTTCAGCTGTGGGTCCTACATGTAAAGCTTTGTTGTTTCCTTCAGAAGCCTGAAAAATGATAATTAAATTTTAGGTCAATGTTATCATGGCTTTATAAAATAATAAAGCTTTATGCAGAATTTCATGGTGATTCAGGTTCTCTCTCTCCTTGGAGTATTTTTTACCAGCCTTTTCATTATATTGTTTTGTTATGTCCTTTTTACCACCTGTGCTTTTTAAATATTGGAAATAAAGTTTGATTTCTCTTCACAATAATTATCTCTAACAACCCTAGGGAGAAAAAAATGTGAGGGAGAGTATTGGATGCCAAACAGTGTTAAAAATTTTTCTGACAAAACTCTTTTGCTTTTCAAAACGGATAGTATCATTTACAATTTTTGTGAATGTTCATGTCCCAAGTTATTAGCTTATATCAATTTACAAACTTGCTGTAGGTAGTATTGGGTAATCACAAACTTTGACAACACAAAAAATTTAAGACAATTTTGTAAACGGTCAATGTGATAACTATTATTATAGGAAAAAGACACTTGAGGTAAGTAAATAAACTCTGAAGTACACAACACTAATAAATAAATCAATATCAAAGGATCATTCCAGGTCTTCTTCGAACAACATCCTACAAAAAATGAACATATTAAGAAAACTTACCTGCGTGTGATCTTGTTGACTACATTTAGTAGCGATGTTTTCCGATTTGTCACTTTTTGGCCAGTTTTGTATTCTTTGCGGAGCTTCACTGCGACATTTGTTGCACCACCGTGTTCCAGGTTGATAATTAGGAAAATTAAAACCAGCTTGGTCAAGAGTGGGAAAGAAATGATGAGGAATCGCGTGGCCGTGCAGCCTTGAAGAGTGTCCCCAAGTAGATGGACACGAGCATCTCCTGTCGTCCTCTCTTCGAATTTTATCAAAATGGCGCTGACAAACCATTTCATTAGCCTGCAGACCACCAGCTCTACATACTTGAGGGTTTGCTTTTCTTAAAATACCGCTACAGCCATCGGAAAGCCTCCTGGTTTTGGCCTTTGAACACAGCATTTTCTTCAAAACAAAATTCGTATGTTGCGAAGACCAAAGCGCCGCGATAGTCTTACGTGAGACAACAATTTCATATGCTGTGCAAGCTCAGTTTAACTCTGGCACAATATAAAATATGGAATACGAATAATAGAAACGATAGGTGAAGTTCAGGCGCTAAGTTTGCAGTTTTCGCTCTAAGTTTTGGGGTTTTTCATCGCAAACCGGGCTCGCGTTGAAAACCAATTTAAAGTTGCCGGTGTTTTTAATTTTAAAAGGCGATGACGCTGACCAGCAAAATATTGCATCGCGCCTTCAAAAACGTATTTCTGCGGTGCCGAGTCCTTGTTCTACGTGGCCAAGGAGAAGGATGGCACAGCACTTCGACGACTTGTTATCACCAAGGAAGAGAAAGCGAGGGTCTTCGAAGAGTGACACTCTGCTCCTTTTTCTGGACACGCCGGCCGCGATAAAACTCTTCGGAAAATCAAAGAGAGGTTTTACTGGCCTGACTACTACAAGGACACGATGGAAATGGTTAGTTACAAATTGTATTTATTTGCCAATGCACCCACTTGATCGTGGTTTTTAAAATGCCCGCGTTGATAATCGAAAACATACGCTAAATTTCTTCTGTTTTCAGTGTTCCTTGAAAGGATGCGCCGTAATTGCATCTTTTGGTAGGTTGTCAAAAGGCATTGTAAACTGGAGTCCTTCCCATAGCTCCCGTTTGTTATTATTTTAAGTGAAGCCAAAGATCAGAAGTTATATTTCTGAAGGATCAAGATGACAGACTTTCTGTCAGTTGACCCAAGATCCATTTATGTCACGTCGGTTGTCACGCCCGCTACATCAGAAATACTTTCTTATGTGCTCTAAGCACAACATCTCTTCTAGTGACCATCATTGGAGCGTCCATTTATCATAACTACATTTTCACCAGTAGTTGTTTTCTTCTCCTTAGATACTAAAGCGTTGTGACCGGTACCAGAGAAATGTACCGGAAGTGAAGGCCTGCGACGTTTTGCACCCAGTGAAGGTTGTGTGTTACTTGGTAGGAATTGATTTAATAGAAGCCTCTACTACATCTCTAAACGGCAACAGATTTCTTCTGTCCCGTAGGTGCAAGAGGTCTTGTGTGACAGCCTTTCGTGTGTCAAGTAGCGCTGGGGGGTTGTACAGGCCTCAAATGTCATGCATAGTACTATTACACCAAGTAGTACCCATGAATTCAACACCACAAAACGCAGTTTTATTCATGTTTGTCTTTTGATTTCTTTGTTTAGTATTCTTGTTTTTGTCTGTCTGGAATCAGACGATCGCAGCTGCCGGCTATTGCGGCATTGCGCGCTTGTAAACAGTTCTATTAAATAAAATTGAAGCTTTGAAAACAATAAAGTGTTGTACAGCGAAGCGATGTTATGCGCTTGTAAATTTTAGTTTCGTCATGTTTTGAGCCAACGTTTACTGCCTATGGGTTTTTTTCTGCGCAATAAACCGGGCGAAAAGCGTCAGACGATATAATTCTAACATGCATCTACACTATTCAGCCGTAGATTCTTGATTGACAATCCCGACTTTTCCCCAGTCTGAAATAATTTAGGTAAAGTCGAAGCGATCAGCGTTTTGGGCATCCCCCACCGGGAATGCCCAAAACGCTAGGGATATGGGAATGGGGATGCCCAAAACGCGGGGATGCCCATATCACTGTGACAGCGTCACTCAACATGCTCAAGTTAAGGTAGGAATAGTCCCCGGAATAGTCCCTTGAATTGAGAACACCTATGAGAACACCTATGGGGGCACTTAAGCTTTTTCTCGGTAAAATCTGGTAATAAAAGGGGGCACAATAGTGGCCAACCCTAGACTGCGTAAAAAGCGTCTCCGTGTGGTCTAGGAGCAAATTATCACCGAGGCAAGCTAGGGAGGCAAGGAACGGGATTTTTGGTTTTGGCCACGCGAAACTAAATGGAACGAGTGCCGAGGTTCTGGTTCTTTTGCTCGGCTTCCTACGCACCAGCTACGCATGAGGCTAGGCCAGCTCTTACTCTTTCATCTCCTTTTTACTTATCTTTTTTTTTTAATTTGTCCCGGTGTACCGGGTTCATTACAAGACCTTAATTTCACACTGCCACTGAAATTGCGCTTTAAGGGATATATGACAAAATTCGTTATAGACATGCCAGGTAGTAAGGTAGGCCCTTATCGATCCTGCTAACAAAACAGCATAATAACTTAGCACTTCATTTAATAGCAGAAATTACCAGAAACATGACTTGTTTGGCTTTTATATTGAGGTTGATCATTTTCAAGTTAAGTTCTGCCCATCAACCACGATTCAGTCTAACTTTCCTGTCGTCTGGGAAGGGAAGAGGAGGTTACTAAAGGTCTGAAACACAGGGTCCTTCGTCGTCTGGGGAGAAGCAAATATTGCCTAGAATTTTCTATTACTTAAGAACGGCTAGAAATTTCTAGATAACCGTTCCCGCCATTCTTTCGTGTACAATTTTCGCAACTTTTACGACTTTCTGAAGTTTAATTTTTCACATTTCCGTCCCCAGATGAGCTATTCTCCGTAGACAAAAGGAAACCTTTTCGGATTCAAATCTGATGATTTTAAAACATTTTCATTTTGTAATATGTTTTAAAATTGTATATCGAATATTTGTAAATTTAGTAGTCATAATAATTAGTTGTTTAAGTATTGAAAATTAGTTCTTAAGTACTGTATTTCAGTTGTAAGGTCTCCCACAGTCTTTTTCTTTCTTTTGATTTAATAGTATTGTAATTATTTTAGCTAAAGCCATGTTTTATTCATGTAAATTCTTCACGTTTTTTTGCTGACCTTAGGCCATTTAAGCCCCCTGCTTTGGCTGTTCTTATGTATTTTTCAGAGTGTGTGATATGTGATAAAGTTAAAGTTAAGTTGAAGCTAAAATTTTCGAGAAAACAATACTGAAGCCCTTGTAATTTCGAAGACTCAAGTTTCCCTAGGATGATGACTAAACAGATAGAAATCAGGCGCCCAAAAAGTGTTTTCAAAGTATTTTAGAGGAACCTTCGTTAGACAGGCAACAAAATGGCATCGTGCACAAAGGATAACCGCCTCTCGATATAGGCCAGAACCCGGAAAATCAAATCACTAGAGACTGGAGCAGGTGAAACCGAAGGCAAATGCTTGGAAAAAAGTTAACTTGCGATAAGTCTTGTGTTTTGTGTGTATTTGTTTAAACACAGAAAAGGAACTCAATTTTACAAAAGCAGTCTAACTTTCAGTATAATTTGGGAAAGAAATAGAGCAATACCATAGAAGCATGTTACGCTACAGTAAAAACCCGCGAGTAAGAACCTGTATTTTCCCAAGTTAGCATAAACAAGTTCTTGCATAAATGGTGATTAGCACAAAATTTATGCTCAGTATGTAGGTTCTAAAATACATTGAAGGAAAACATACATTGTGCATTTAGCTTATTGCGTTCGACGTTAGGTAGCCTGTTCCAGGCTCCGAGATAGCTGGGCCCGCTGAATTGAGAAAGAGCGAAGAGGAAAGTAAAACGGGAGGAAACTGGGGAGAGAAGGGGCGGCGGCTCTCTCTCCCTTCCCTTTTCCTTTTTCCCACCCCGCTAACTTTTCGCGTGCCCTTTTCTTTCGCGTCTTCCCCTCTATCTGAGAGCCTGAAACAGGCTAGACGTTAGGAGAACGCAACACATAATCACATAATCTTGGGATTCCTCTGGTACTTAAGGGTGACCTTTTGTGGTACTCATTTCGTCGTACGTCTGCATTTTGCGCCATCTTGAATAATTTATCTAGTGGGCACAAAAACGTTAAATACAATTAATTTGCCATACGATCTTAAAAATGGTTGCGTGGCGCAATGGATTATGCGTTCCCCCTACACGTCGAAGGTCTCGGGCTTGACTCCTGCCAGTCGTAGTCGTTTTGTTTTGTTTTGTTTCTTTTTTAAAAAAGACCATCCTCTCTTTTTGTCCGTTTAGCTTCGTCCGACCGACCCAAATTTATGGCATATTAAAAAAAAAAGAGCAACGACGTAGTTAAACCATTTTTCACTTGAAATAATTCTTTTAATCTGAAAAATGAGCATAGTAGCAGCATAGAGAAAAACAGGAACATTTTTTTGCAGTATATTGTTCATTTTGTTAATCCAAATATGTGAATGTTAACTTTTAACATCATCCTGGGGTAACAAGGCCTCCTATTCCGAGACTTCTTGTGATTTCTTTTTAGTTTTTTTTTTCAATCCTACCGACCGACCCAATATCAGGAAACGCATTCGACGCTAAACGAAAAAAAAGGGGATGGCCAAATACGTATGGGAAGCGTTTTGCAGCATCAATTTATTAGCAAATAACGTCACATTTGACAGTAAACCTGAAAAAGCTCGAACGCACCTTCTAATCTGAGATTACTACTAGTTCCTTATATAAAATCTGTTTACCGATATTTTGCAGGTTGGAGTGTAAGGGCATGAACCTATGTCTCCAACGAGGATCCTGAATATTGACTTGTCTTATTTGCCTAAGTGTATAGAATTTTTTTTCATAGATTTTAGAAAATTAGAACCTGTTATCAGGAACCGATGCTCTTATACATAAACAGGTTCTTCAGTGTATAGAGGGGGCCCAACTGGCAAATTTATTTTACTCGTAGCCTCCTGCGCTTCTTCAGGAAAGCGTGACGACCGAGCACTGATCACGCTAATGACGTCTACGTGGAGGCTTACTACTTTCATATGCGACGAAGCAACAATCACGTGATCATTGCTTAGTGACCGCTCGTATTTTATGATTCCGAGAAAGATTTGCTGTTTTGCCAAAAAATCCTCAGAAACCGATTCTTTCAGTATTTAAGAGATTTTCTGATTTCTGCGGTTACAACGACATTCATATAGGTCATGAGAAAACTTGACAAAAAGGTCCTCTGCATGTACGTATTTTGAAATCGTGAGGTGAACACTGTAAACGGTCCGTAACCAATCTTATTACTCTGAAAGGGAAAGCGGAAGTACCGAACATCACTCGAAACAATTGCTTTTGGACCAGAAGAGAAGTACGTCATCCTAAAACCGGGCGAAAATGTAAGCAGCTGAGGATCCTTAAATTGTAAGTGTTTGTTCCTTTTTGCTTGATTTGCTTTTGTTGGTGATATCAACAAATTTCGAGGTTTTAAGTAACTTTGTTAGTTATATATAAATACAGTGGTTTACATTTGCAGAATGGTGTGATGTAAGTTAGAATGGAAGATTTATCGAGACAAGAATCGGAGAAGAGAGAATCTCAATCATCGGTTGCAGCAGATAAAAGTGAAGGGACTGAGCACCTTGTTGGCGAGCAACCATTACTCGACACGTCCAAGGAAACCATTGAATCGGCAAACGTTGATGGTGCTTATGGGTCGAACCAAAACAAGAAGAAAAAGAAGAAAAAGAAAAAGACGGCAGATGCGTCAGCAAATGTAGAAGTTGCCGAAAATACGAGTTATGAGGAGAATCGCGATGAAAGTGAAGGTCACGCTCAATCCAATCCCCAAGGCCAGTCAAACTCTTCGACGTCGATGGGAGCTGCTGTCGAACTAATTGATTGCAAACCAGTAAGCGAAGCCTCGCCAGGACTTCCATCAGCCGAAAACGAAGTTCCTCAGGAAAGCACAAAGAAAAAGAAGAAAAAGAAAAAGAAAAAGAGAACAGAAGTCGCTTCTACTTGCGATGAAGGTGCTCATGCCGGAAATGGGTCAGATTCCACTTCGATTGTTGCTGAGGCTTCTTCGCAGCCAAATAAAACGTCAGTCACCGAGGAGTCACACCAACTGAGTGGTGATGGGAATGCCATCGAAGAAAAAACCAAACATAGCGAGATGACTCGTGAAGGTGGTAATTCAAACGTCGACTCAAACCCTATTTCATGTGACCAGACTGAGGCGAATTCAAGTTGTCCGATCGAAGGGGATTTTTCTGACCTAGCAGAGGATAATAGCCTTTCTCCTGTGAAGAAAAAAAAGAAAAAGAAAAAGAAGAAAAAGCAGGAAACCGATTCACAACAACCCATCAGTGGAACTAGCTCTGGTACTGGAACTGTAACAGAAAATGAATTTGTTGCTGATGATGAAATCTTATCTGGGACATTAACACCGAGGGACGGTTCATGTAGTCAGAAGATTGTGAAAGAGCCAAAAAGTTTCCTGGAAACGGCAGCAGAATTGACAACGGCTGGATCAGATGCCTTTCCTCCTTTGATGCAAGACGAAAATCTTGGCACAGCTGAAGCCACCACCATGAAGGGCAGTGACTTTGAAGTCACCAAGGATTCAAGCAGAAAAGATAAAGCAGTCCGCAAAGACAAGGATAAACAAGATGAGAAGCCAAACTATGCTGACCCCTTGTTAGTTAAGGAAACGTAAGTAGAAATGCATCCTGTTCATAGATCGTACACTCCCGCAATCTATAGAAACTCAGTTACAAATATTTTAACCCTCGGACGTACAAGGGGGGTGGATGCCACCACCCAAAAGGTTTTTCTGAGTTTTTTCCAAGAGGATACAACATCAGTACCTGAGGTTTTCAGTAGCTGTTCATTCATCCCTCGCGCACATTTTGAGACAAGTTTAGTGATGTTCAGTTGCTATGGTTACGAGAAATGACGTCATAAAAGTAAGTGTTCAAGCCAATTTTGGTTGAAAACGCATGTTTTTTCAACTTCTTTCAACAATTAAAGTAAATCGGGTGGCTAAAATAAAGCAAAGTGCTTTTTCATGTGTTATTTTTCATGTAAAGTACGAAAAATTACCTTTTCTTGATGTGTTAACGTGATTTCTAATTCTTGGTAAAATCCAAGATGGCGACCATTGTTGGTGACGTCACAGGCTACCAGCAGCACCCCCACCCCATAAATGTACCTCATCTTGTACGAAGATCAAGGGCTTTCCACTAAAGGTAAAATCGTTTCTAAATACTGCAACATATCATAAACTCCGAGGAGAGGTTCTATCCATCCCCCTCCCCCCTTGTACCACGGTGGGGGTATGAATTTGCGTGTACTTCCGATGGTTAACATTTTCTTACAATCTTATTTGGCGCTTCAAGACAAAATGAAAACACAGAGATAATCGGGTAAATCCTAGCATTTTTGTGATTTACGTGAAAAAAAAAATCGAACTTCAACGGCTGGGGACTTTGCTAATAAGTTTTGGGGAGAAAAAGAGGGCGGGGAGGTCATGGTGATTGGGGAATTCTTTCAACCTCAAACACCAGTCCATCGCTATACAAGATCACATTCTGAAACCATACTTTTGCTTTGCTAGGAGGAATATGCTGTGCATTTTCAAGCTGATTTATGGGGTAGGCCTTCGAGCTCTCAGAAGTCTCTTTATGGATATCAATCCCTTGTGGTCCAATCAGCCTTTAGATGCAGCCTGCTTTGACAGAGGGACAATGAAGCTCAAAAAAGAACAAGAAGCCCTTTTCAACAAAGGAGACATTAACGAATGGGATTTCTCCTTAATGACAACAGTACTTCTTTACTCCAAGAGTTGTTCAGTTGAGATAAGCAAGAAACCTGATTTCGCACCTGCTTTGAGGGAACTGAGAAACTGCCGCAATAGTTTACTGGGACATCCTTCCACCGAAAGAATGTCTGAATCGCATTTCAAAACCTTTTGGCCGCTTTTATCTGAAAACTTCATTAAGCTTGGTGCAGATCCCACAGAAGTTGCAGAAATATTGCTCCAGTCAGGTATCTGTAGTAATAAAAAAGAAACCCTCTATCTAATCTATGTCTTAACGTTTCTCAAAAGATCTGGAGAAACTTACATAATTCACCAGTTTGAGATGCTTTGTGACTTTGAAAGGTATTTAAAAACACATTGGTGCTCATCAGTTCCCGGTCAGTTCGCAAGTCTTAAGGAACTCCGGACCTAAAAAATGCCAAATCAGCTATATCTATACTGAAATTTAACTGTTTCAGAGAAGCAGAAGAACGTTGTAAAAAACCTTTGCTTCAAAGCGAGTATGCGAATATAGCCTCAACTGTGGTATTTGATGAGGGAATAGACTGAGTCATGAAGGTGTTTCGATACAGTTTTTTTTTTCCTCGTCCGATCGCTATAAAATTTTCACCGGTAATTGGCTATGAATTGAAATTTGTGAAAATGTAGTTTTAAGTAAAATCAATATTACTATGACAACAATAAACAAAAAACTTTGAAATTGATAAAAGCCAAATTTTGTGCGATCTAGATCAGCTACTGAAAACCCAACACTAGGAACTTTAAGTTTGGTGTTTAGCAAACAATCTCCGTGAGAAGTAAAAAATTCTATATATTTGAATTCGAATAAAAGGAAAATATATTTCAAACCTCAAATTTTCAACAGCCGTGATAGATTATTTAATGAAAACGTTATATATGACTCAAATTATTCTTAAGTAGCGTCAGAATGCTGCTTAATATCATATTTCGATGCTAGGAAATTTTGGTGTATTTTGGTTTTTGCGATCTTGAAAACTAACCCATTTTCTCCGCACCTGTATAAGTGCAGGCTTCATTCAAAATTTGGACTTTTAGCGCTTTTTTGTATATTTCTGAAACGACTCGAACAAATTTTTTTCAAATCTCTTCACATAACCTTCATAATGTATATAATAAGATCTGAAACTTTTATTGAGATTGATTCACTGCAACATCTTAAAATTTCAAGACAAACCTATCCTACGAACTTGTCAAAAATCTGCGTTACAACATTCACTATTTTGACGTTATGCTAATTTTTCCAAAATAATGCGCACTATACATACCTCCATGACTAGTATATTTTAGGTTGAATTTATCGCACCTTTTGAATGTAAAACATGGGTTAGTTTTCAAGATCGCAAGAACGAAAATACACCAAAATTTCCTAGCATCGAAATATGATATTAAGCAGCATTCTGACGCTACTTAAGAATAATTTGAGTCATTCATAACGTTTTTATTAAATAATCTATCACGGCTATTGAAACTTTAAGGTTTGAAATATATATTTTTTTAGTCGAATTCAAACATACAGAATTTTTTACTTCTTACGGAGGTTATTTGCTAAAAACCAAACTTTAAGTTCCTAGTGTTGGATTTTCAGTAGCTGGTCTACACCGCGCAAAATTAGGCGTTTATCAGTTTCAAAGTTTTTTGTTTATTGTTGTCATAGTAATATCGATTTACTAAAACCCACATTTTGACAAATTTCAATCTATAGTCAATCACTGGTGAAAATTGTATAGCGATCAGGCAAGGATAAAACCACTTCTAAAGCGATTGAAAAATATGGCCAATTTTTTCGAAACGTACAATTACCCGTTGCGTTAGCAGGAAAGATCGCTTGACCAGCGTTAGGCGACCTCAAGAGTTGACCTTTTTCATGTATGCCTGACGAAGTAAAAATAAATAAGTTAAAAGTTCTACAGTTATAGGACTTATCAAGGAGTTGAGATTTACCTGATCATTCAAGTGTTTGCTCTTAATTTGTGGTTATTGTTGTTGAATTAGATGAAGTCCACTACTCAGGAGAATACTACAAACAGCTGTTTCTAAAAGAAAAATCCAAAGAAGACTATTGCAGGGAAAAGCTAGAAGTCATTGAAAGGAAATTGGACAATGTAATTGCAAATCAACCAACTGAAGCTGCGCCTGGCGTTTTAAGCGAAGCAGTTAGCCCAAAGGAGCTCAGCGGCCCCAACTGGGATGAGTGGATAAAGTTCTGTGATATTGTTGGTAACTTTGAGTCACACCTGAATCAGTACATCCTGGTTACAGATGCCCTTCCTAATGAAGAATTGGAGTGCTTTTCGGTTTTGAGAGCGGTGTCGTGGAAAATGGTCTTAGATTTTGATCCAATGTCAGAAGAAAAGGGTTTCTATTGTGAATTCACCTCGAAGGAGGGACAACGTAATTTAGTCAATATGCTCACACCAGCAGAGTTAAGAAAAAGCACAATGGGTAGTCTTCTACGTCAAATCGATCCCCAGAAGATTCAGTGGCTCTTTATTAATGGCAGGCAGAGCGATGCTGAGGGAAGTTCACAGTCATTTCCAGCTTGGGAGGCTACCTCAGTTAAACACGTCACCAGGCTCTTTAGCTGCTGCTCTGATCCTGACAAATTTGACAAACAGAAACCCATAGTGTGCCTTATTCTTCCATTTCGTGACGTGACTCTGCCATATTTGAATGTAACCTTGAACCGTCTCATAGAAAATTTTGATGAATTCAGAGTGAGGTTTGTCTCCTTCAAACACGAGTTTTCTCACCTAATTCCAAGAAAGTTCGAAGTCCGTCATTTGGACTTGAGTCCCAAACTTGTCCGTTTGGGTTTGTCAGACTTACTAAGTGTGTCAGCAACCCAAGAATACCGCCTGCCCTCTTCGCACGCCGGTATTCCTGCCAAACTAAGTCAGAATGAATTTCTTTACCTCAGCGAACACCTGGAAATCCTGTATCAAGGATGTGAAAGTCTGCCAGAATTTTCAGATGACCCAGCTGAAGCAGAGATTTTTTTTGAGGAACACAGAAAATCATTCATGTCAGGAAACCAAATTTCGCTCGTAAGTCTTTATGACAATCACGACGCAAGAAGAGAATTAAGTGTGGATATAAAAAACCACGTTCAACGTCTCCTTGATCAGGGTTTGACGCGATCTATGATTGTTGAAATCAGGCACTCTCCTGGGACTGGTGGTTCTACCATTGCCCGACGGGTCCTGTGGGATCTGCACAAGACATACCCTTGTGCTTTACTGAAAATATTGAGCTCTCCACACTACTTTGACGAGGACAATACACTTTCAGACAAATTTGCCGACCGCATATCTGCATTAGAAGAAATTTGCGAGACATCTCCAGTGATCTTAATAGATGGACAGAATAGATGGACAGCAATCGGGAATGATTGGGGGCCTGTCAAACAAGCTTGTGCGAATGCTCTGCAACAAAGGTAAACGAGCCCTTTTGTTACGTTGTCAGCATGGATCAAAAACCTCGAGAAGGGAGGAGTCATCGAATGTTCACTTCGTATTTGATGTGAATGTGAAGCTAGAAGAGTCGATTTCTGATCTCAATGAGTTCCAATCGAAGTACAAGGAATACATCAGTAAAACACTTGGTGAAAACCAACGACCTAACCTGCGCCGTGTGTTCCATTTTCCTCTTCTTTCCATGATGGAAGAGTTTCGTCCTAAACTTGAAAAGATCATCGATGACACCCTGGACGAAATGGGAGGTATTCAGCAAGAAATTGCGCTGGTTGTCGCTTTCCTGCAGAAATATGCCAATCATACCACACCGGCTCTACTCCTTTACGATGCGTTTAAGGATTACATTCGTGTTTCACCAGATGAGAAATCAGCTACCTATGAAGACATCAAATGCCTTTTCACCGAGCAGTTGCTTAACCTAATGATACCTGCAGAACCACTCCGCCGCAGAGGGAAATCAAGTGGCCCACGGAACGCGGCACCCGAAAAATACACTCTTCAACATCCGTTAGTTGCGGAGTTGGTGCTAAGGAAGGTTTTACGGGCGCAGGAATGTGATCTGTTTGGAATGGTCAGAAAGTTCCTTCAGCTTCCTATTTACCATCAAGAATGTTTCCTTCCTCTCTTTGAAGAACTGTTTCTTTACAACAAGTATGGAATGAAACTCAAATTTTCAATCCTGTTTGAAGACCTAAAGCGCATCGATTCAGAGCTAGCAGGAGAGGTCTTTTGTCAAGCAGCTGTGAAAACGAATGACGCAGCCATATTTGCTAACGCAGCAAGATTCCTAGCAAGGAAGGAGCCTCCATCTTTTGAAAAAGCCAAAGTTGTCATGCAGCAAGCTTTTCAAGCCAACAAATCAATGGTTAGATTGCGCAGCTTATACCACACGAAAGGTGTTGTCCTGTATAACGAAATGAAGCACAGTATCAATACCGGGAAAGTTAACAATCTCCAAACCCTTGAAGATCAAGCCAGTGAAGTACTCAGCGCTTACCACAAGGCACGCAACTTCCCTCCAACATATCCTCATCCCTTGATTGGCGAAGTTGAAGTTTGGCTAGCTTGCATTGACTGGATCATGAAGAACAAATGCAATCGCGATTCAGATAACACTTTGAAGTTTATTACCAAACTTTCACCTTCTTTCTTTCGCACCTGTGTCAGTGATTCTTTTTATCTTCTGGATGTTGTGGATGAAATTGTGCAAAGTGTACCAAACTTAACAGATCCTGAAGAGACCCAGCGGCTCAGTAATAATGCGCGCTTATCGCTGATGGTGACCTTTAAACAAGGTCTTTCAGCAACTGGACGGAGGAAACATACAGATGAATTAATCCAGGTCTGCGAGGCACTGTGCAGTGCTCCCAATTTTCCCAGGACGTCACAGATAGAACTAAAGAAGCTTCAGGCTTACTTCTTTCTACATGCTAGTGATCCAATCGACTTAAACTTTGAAAACCTCCAGTATCTACTGAGGCTCTTGGAAGAACTGGTTTTAGTAGAGAATGAATTTCGGCTTGCTCACCATTTGATGAAAGTGTGTGTTTTGGTAACTGGACCAAGAAGCTACAGCCTCCAGCAAGGCCTTACTCTAAGTGAGAGATGGCAGGATGCTTCCCCTAACGATTGCATGCCTTATTTTTATCAAATGGCCATTTACTTTTTGAATATCCTTGACGGGCACTCACTTGAATTTGCGGCAAAGTACGTCAAAGCTTTAAGAATGTGCCGCGAAAAGTCCCAGAACCATTTTCGAAGTACACAGTCAACGTTATTTGTGGGAAAAGAAGGGCAAGGGATGTCTCGCCTTATCAACCGCAACACTTTATTCCAAGGGGAAACTGATTACGCTACAGATAAGTCTGAGAAAGTGTCAAAATTCTGGAGGATAGACAGTCGGAGGAAACTGCTGGAATGTAAAGGTCGGATACGAGTTGAGCAGTCTTCGGGTCGTCCTGGGAAGATCCACCCTTACATTGAACTAGTACAAGGAAACCTGCAACTTTATGTTGGAAAGAATGCAGACATTGGCAAAGCAGAAAGGGACTTTGCCCCTGGTGCTCTGGTATACTTTGTCGTAAGTTTCAACCTTCACGGTCCTGTTGCTAATGGGATTACTTTCTCGTCGCAAAAGCCATCCCATGCTTAATGGCTTTTTATTACTGGAGTGTTGTTAAATGAAGAAGATGAAAAGAGACCTTAAGGAGGAATACTGGGAGGACGAGATCAATCTCGATCCAGAGCTCTTCTGCGCATGTAGAGGAGAGAGCGCGCGCATTCCGAAACCCGTAAGCACTGGGGTCGAGAATGGGACGAGATTTATTCAATACTAAGTATTGCGCGTATGAACCAAGGTGAATCTAGGTTTATGTTGAATGCACACTGAGGCTTTCTATCTTATCACCTAAGGTAGGAAAGAGCTCGGCAGGGTAGTATGGCAGTTGGAAATACTATCATAAACAGGCAAATGCAAAATTGAGAGCTGCCTTGATGAATAGGGATTTTAAAGCTTGAGTATCTTCTGTTGCTGAAGCCATGATTGAAGCTCTGCACCAAAGTATCGCTAATTCAGAGATGCAGCAGACAAGTGAGCAGTGATGATCAGCAGTTTTGAAAGCATAATAATCACCATTCCATCACAGCCCAGTAAACAAACGATAAACTAAACCCTTTATACACATTATCCACCATGATTGATATCTTTCATGACAAGAAACAGCCTTTTTTCCTGGACAACTCTGTTTTGGAGGAACAGTGAATTCAAAGATTTAAGAATAACTTAGTCCTCTGATCAGCATTTAAGATAGAATTCGCACATCGACAGGTTGTGGCCAAAGCAAACAGGATGCAAGGACTAATTAAATAACAGAACGTGCAGAAATTTACATGATCACGAGACACTGAGAACTCATTAAGATGATTTATCTCTTAGGAAGAGATATACAAGAAGGAGCATTCTTAAATACAGATTATTTCCTTTGGGTTGTTGACACATGGAACTCCCTGCCCTACATTCTTAGGGCAACATCTGTAAATTCTTTTTAAGTAGGAGTAAAGAAATTATTTATGGATTAGAATATTCTTTGTTTGTTTGTTTGTTTGTTTTTTTGCAATGTTAATCTTTTCCTTCTATTATTATTTATTGTTATTATTCATAATTTTCGTTATCGCGCTTTTTTTATTATTTATTCATGATTTACTAAGGAATGTTTGTAACATTTTTAGAGTCAAATTGTTGTTGTATTGTTAGAGTACTTCTTTAACATTTAATATCAGTGGAGATATATATGCTCTCACATCGAGTCGAGGATCAAGGTTCCTCGCTTGGCTTTTGTATTTCTCTTCCTTTAATAATTATTGTAAACCATTAATTATAATAATTGATTAATTAATTAATTAAAAATTTGTATGATAATGTATATTTAGCCTCGTCCGTTGGGAAATTTATTAAAACTGCTTTTTGGTCGGATTATAATAAATTGGTTCGACGCGTCCTAACTTCGACGTCTGACCCACCCAACAGACGATCTTAACTTAATTTAGGACGACCCAAATTGCAGCTCGTCTCATGCAATAACTTCGAGTAGGCTGTTGTGAGCCTGGTTGCCCTGTGACAAATTACATTTCCATGCGGTACACTATAATAAGCATATATGAAGTACCTACACCAGCGAGTGCAATATGGCTTCCACAAGTTGCTGCAAGTGTATGATCGGTCCTTCGATTCTCAACGCTGATCTGTCCTGCTTAGCCGAAGAATGCAACAAACTGCTTGAGTGCGGAGCAGACTACTTGCATCTGGATGTAATGGATGGGTAAGAACTAATGTAATGAGAAAAAAAAAATACATTCTCCCGCGGTCGTTTTTGATAGTTAAAAACTTATTTTTATATTATTTTTAAAAAGCGTATTTAACATTGTATAAAAGCTTATAAGGTCATATTTCTACAGCCATTTTGTACCAAATTTGACGTTTGGGGCGCCATTAGTCAAGTGCTTAAGGAAAAAAGTGCCAAATGCCTTTTTCGGTGAGTAAGGAAAATAATCTTACTTATTTTAGCCTAAGGTCGCTGGGCATGATTGTACCGGAAGTGGTGGAGGCGGGGGTGGGAAGATTAGGAGTGAAGGTGTGGGATCGGTGAAGATTCAATTTTTTACAAGATATATATTTTTTGCTTCTTTCGCTATTTCCAATGTAAAATATTGCTAAGTATTTTTTTTGTTTTGAGAATTATTTGTATTTGTCTTGTGTTTTCCCTGTTCAGATATGCATATGATGGTGGCAAATCCTGAAAAGGTAATCAGTTTCAACTAATGAATTACTTATAAATGAACCATTCCTTTCAGAACCCAGTGATTTAAACACTAGCCTGTACACAGCCGTTATTTTATTTTTCTTTTCGTTCTTTTCAAACTTCTTCCCCTACCCCTACCCCCTTGCGCTGGCGGTCAATAAACCCCCCGCACTTTTTTTTTTAATCACGTGTGCTCAGCAACAACTGCAGTGTATAATATTGAAAGGATTAATATTGATAATAATTGTTCTTTTTGCTCCTGGTTGCTTTCAAGTGGGTTGATGACATGGCTGATGCAGGTGCAGACCAATACACTTTTCATATTGAAGCGACAGGTATAAAAAACATAATAATAAATAATGATTTAGAGGTAGCACATCCATGTTACAGTTAGTGGTTCTTCATCTACCTGATTCCTGATTGAAATGGAATTTGCAAATGTTGGTTTTTGATGAGAGGGCGGGAAACTGGAGTTCCCAGAAAAAAAAACCTGCGGACAGGGTAATGTCACTAAGATTTCAAGTTGCAGGGTAAATACAACAAGTAGGTGGGGAATCAATCAGCTTGGGTTTTCTTTTGGTTCTATTCTTCTCTTATTTTCCTTTGAAAGTAGCCAGGGGCCACGTTCATAGTAGCTGGGGGAAATCCCCAGCCTCTGCCTCTTACTGACAGCCTTGTGTGGAGCAAAGGAGAAAACCAACAACAAAATCAACCCACATATGGCGTTGACACGGGATTTCAACCTAGTGGGCCATGTTGGTAGGAGGCAAAGTGCTCTCACCACTGCACTGCCATTGCTTAATATGTTCAACCATATAGAATCATTAATTGATTAATTAATTAATCAATTAATAGTAAATTAGGTTTATTCTTTTGTTTACTGAAATAATGTTAAGTAACAGTTTCTTGGCTTTGACAAACAAAATTTCACAGAATAATAATTAATTAATTTGATACTTATTACTCAGATCCATGTAAGGACATACATGTAAGCTTCGTCTCATGTATGATGACATGCAATGTTGATATCCAGATAATTGCAGTAATAATTTTAATGGTATAGTATATAATTTCTGTGAAGGTAAAATCTGTTTTCAGTTTAAGCCAGAATTTTGGTCGTGTTTTGTGAATAATTATTAGGGCTAGAAAACAAAGGAAATGGTAAATTAAACTAGATTGAATTCAGGTTTAATTTGAGAATAGATTGATTAGGGTGCAAAGAAAGCCAAGGCCAAGACCTGTTTGGATAATGTAATGACTAGACTAAGCTTTGCCTATAATTTTCACTGTCACAAAAAACCTTTGCATTTAATGTTGTAATATTATGAGCAATGTACAACAAAATGTACTCTTGCTTTACAGTTCATTGTTTTTACTCCAATCAGACAGGCCTCTAGAGCTGATCCAACAGATAAAGAAGGCTGGAATGAAGGTGGGTGTGGGAGTAAAACCAAACACGCCTGTGGAGTCTGTACTGCCACTTGTAGACCTAGTTGATATGGTGCTTATCATGACAGTAGAACCAGGGTTTGGAGGACAGAAGTTCATGGCAGATATGATGCCAAAGGTACTAAATATTGTATGGTATATTTCAAAGGTTATGCCTTAATGCATAATTTATTCATGTGCATGTGAAATGTGACAGTGCAGTAATCATCTTGTCATCTTGGACTAGAAAAATTGTATCTAGTATAATCCACACAAAAATGCTGGCTACCCACAGAAAATAATATTTTTAGAGTCTGCATGATAATAACATACAAAGCATTAATGTTATTAATCCTAATGCACTATATATATATTTTAACACTTTTTGGAAAAAATTAAAACATATCCTATAAATAAAGTGAATGTGGGCATATAAAGGTACCACCCTCATAGCTAAAATTTCTTCCTCAGGTTGCTCAAAATTTTTGTAACATTTTTCCAGATAACTGATAATATTTCTTGAATGAAATGGGGCAGCTCCCTTCCCATACATACATACCCCCCACACATACACAGTCACAACTGTGACACTGGAGAGATATGCCTTTGGAACTACCGTTATTTATTAATTGATTTACGTGCCCAACCTTGAATTAGTGTCCACCTCCAATAAGCGCCCATCTTGTGGGAGGAAAAGTTTAAAATAAGTGCCCAGCCTCAAATATGTGGATTGATAGAGTATCGTACTCACATATTTTGCAATAAGTTAATTGCTTGATATTTTACCAGCATTACTTTGATTCATACGTTTACTAGTGTTTCTTCTGTTGCATTGTTTTTCAAGGTCAAACATCTAAGAACAAAGTACAAAATATTGGATATTGAAGTTGATGGAGGAGTAGGAATCCAAACAATAGAAACAGCAGCTCAGGTATCAATCGATACATGAGTGTGATTACATATAACTTGGTCACCTTCAAGGAAGCTCTCCATTTGAGGGATGTTCCGAAAGGTCATGCACAAGTAGCCTGCGTTGCAGCTGGACTTGTCACTCAAGGCCCTGACAGTCTGCGAAGCAGGCTACACACAAGCAGCACAGAAAGGAAATGCATAAGTGAGGTGCTGGGAAAGCCCCTTTCTTGTGGATTCACTCACGTATCACCTTGCTCACACCTTGAAATGGATAGCTTGCTCAGTGGGGAATGAGTTAGCTAGAATAATTGATCATTGCACAGGCACACCAAGAATGACACAGAGCAATATCATGTGGACATGTTAACATATAGATTATTCACAAAATGAAAATGATCTACAGCAAACTGTTCAGACAACAAACTTGCAGTTCAATTCTCCTCTAGCTTTATTACTGGACAAAAAAATACTGTGAATCTTCCAAATTTGGTCAGGGTTAGCATGTTTTGATGAGTTAGCCATGAGATATACAGTCATGTATTTTTAATGAGTAAAAATGTTTGTCATATCCTAACCTACTTTAACCTTTCTTTGTTTGTTAGGCTGGAGCCAACATGATTGTATCCGGTAGTGCTGTGGTCAAAAGCGATAAACCAAAAGAAGTAATGGATACTTTGAGGGAAGTAACAGAAAAGTGGATAAAGATCAACAGTAAAGCAAGTCAATAACACAGAACAGTTATACAAAAGTAGCGCTAGTCATAACTGACATCCTAGTCTATTTTGCAATGCATGTCTGAGGACTTACACGTAAAATGGCATTCATTTTGCTTTGACAGCAAAGTTCTATTTAGTGTACATCCTTTTTGATAAGAGGATTGTCATATTTATCATATTTAAAATTGCAGCAGGAGACAATCCTGGCAGGTTACAGGGCCCGTTTATTTAGGGCATTCTCACTGCTGTAACCTCTCCTCAAGATGAACACTACTGAGAGCAGTACCAAGAGTCTGTCTTAAAAGTGTCCACCTCTAAGAGGGTCAAACAATATAACTGAACTTGTAACAACAAGCATCAACTCTAGGTTTTCCTTTAAGCTTTGTGCAAATGGACGTCTAAAAGTTTGAGCAGTTTCAAACTTTGCGCAACAACTCCCAACAACAGGCAACATGCAACAGGGTGTGCAAATGGATTCAACATCCAACAATGTTGGTAGTTGTTGGCCAACAATGGTTTGCCCATTTGCACGGGGCTTTAGAAAAATGAGTACTGCTGAAGAGTTTTCATTTGAAAGGTCACATGGTAGATTTTATTCACAGAGGCAACAGTTAGCTGATTGTACCCAATGTCTTTACATAACTTTTGGAGGAAAAGAGTGGGTAATGCTTTTCATGCTTGATGGTTTCAGTCTGAACATTTGACAACCTCTCTGGCAGTACTTAAGGTAACTGTATTTTTTTGCATAAAATTTAGAGACAGTTAAAAGGGATTTTCACTTTTATGATTCACTGCTGCATCATGGAACTGTAAAGTAATTTAAATAACTAGAAAGAACTCAATTAACTGCAAGAAGAACACTCCTGAAAAGATGCTGAGGGAGACAATATCGTAACAATGAAAAATTACATTTTTGTAGCTGATGAGATAGAAAGTAATAATTTGTACACAATCGTGTGTTCTTACAAAATAATCATACATGCATCTTTTTGAGCTTCTTGCTTGGCCTACATGCAAGGACAATTTTGTTTGTACAGTTATTTTCTGTCGTTAAGCAAATAACGTTTTCTTTATACTTCTTGATGATAGTTTCTGTTTTGTTTCTTTTTTTAATGTAGATGAGAAATTTCTTGGATATATTTTTGGTGATAAAAAAAAGTGAAAGAAAGTCACGACATTTCGACCTCTCCAAGGTCATTTACAAGTGTGAGTTAGAAATAAAAATTGCAAGTGGTTTAAAAATAGTTTAAAAGGTAAGAATGCAATGAACAATAAAATACAATAAAACACGAAAATGATAGATGATAAAATATTTATAAAATTGAAAAGAAATAATAATAAGGCTAATTGAAACCGATCTAA